>KZ062096.1:181766-212582 GCA_002091835.1 Anopheles maculatus
CATTCCTGCGTCCGTTCCACCTCCGGTGGTGTCGCGTTTGTTTCCTTCGTCATATCGCGCTTGTCATCGTCATGTTTGACAGCGAGCGGTGAAGTGTCTTGGGCTGATCAATTGGTTGTGGAAGGAGGCAAGAAGAGGGGAGTGGGACAGGGAGCAGCTGCAAGCTCTTTCCTCTATCTGCACGCTTCCATCTCGCTTCCACACACACACACACACACACACAGCGAAGATCTGCGTATGTGTGTGCAGGCGCGCCCGATTCCCTTGGTCATTTTAAGCACGCAAAATAGTGCAACAAGCAGCGCAAGAACCATCTTCCTCATACATACATACATAAGCCCACTTTGGCCGTACACACCGAAACGCACTCTCGCATCACATGGCGTCGCCGATTACCTTGATTTTATTATGTGTGTTGCCGTTTTTATTTTTTTCGGGGAGGTTTGTCGTTCGCTTTGCGCGGGCCACGCATATTCTTTCCCGATGGTGTTGTGTTGGTCGGCTTTATTCTCCTCTTTTTTTCGGCGGTCGATTCGGTGGTGTGTTGCTGCTGCTGCTGGTTTGTCCACTCGGTTCGGGCGTGCGCGCGCCCGCATGTGTAGTGGTGTGGTTGCAATTTTGTGCTCTTTTTTTTTGTTTTTGGTTTCGGGTTAGCGGCCGTCTGTCTCGCTTCTTTTTTGTTTTCGGGACGGCTTTTGCTCGGAGGACCCCAATTCGGCAGCTTCCTGCGTCCGGTGCAACACGCCGCTGCAACAGTACAACAACAGGCTAGCGGACTACTGGCTGACTGGCGTTTTAGGTGCGTTTGGGTGCCATTATTCGTCCCGTCCCGGTCACGGAATTGCACTGCTGCTTCACCGTGGTTAGTGCTGCGTTTTTTTTTTGTTATTGTCTGATTAGTTGTCGTTTATTTGTTTTACTGTAGTTTTTGGGGCACTGACAGAAAAAAACGGTTGCAATTTGCATTTTGCACCGTTTGCGTGTGCTTGTTCAGATAGAGAGTTTTGGAGCGTTTTATTTGAGTTGTAAAGCCGCTTGTGGTGTAACCTTTTTTTCCGGGGGTTCACATTAGTTCTCGTACGAGGTGTGAAGAAACTTGTGACTGTTGTGACTGAACAAATGTGCAAATGTGTCGTACAATTAGTTTGTGATTAATTTGTGTGTGCGGGCTGTGGTCTAGAAGTGATCTTCAACGATGGCATGATCCTAATCGTGAAATGAGTGCTCGGTGGTGATGTTAAGAATATTCTAACAGTACAATAGACAGTATAAGAAACAAACAAAAGTGGAGAGAATTGTTTTGTGATGAGTTAACGCATAAAAGTACAAGTGAAGTGAAGCGTCTTTGTTTTTGTGAAGTGTGTGCGTTTTTTTTTTATTCTTAACTGTACGATCCACAAGCGATTATTTTATTTGTAGAGATTATATTCATTTGTTAGGTGTTTTTGTTTCGTTTTAAATTGTGTCGCGGACTGTTTAGCTTTTTTTCGTGATTAAAATTAATTCTTCGTGCTGATGTTGATTCTACGTGTAAAGTGGTTCAGTGGGGAATGCTTTAACTTTCCAGAAGAACATGGCTAATCATACAAATCTTTTCATCTTTCCTTACTTCCAGTGATGAAAACCAGTGCAATACCCAACCCGTAGAGGCAACACCGTACGAAGCAATCTTCAAAAGTAGTGTCCGTGTGTGTTATTCTGTGTCCGTGCCCGTGTGTGTGTACATTAAGCAAGTCTTCTGTTAAAAAAAGTAAATAAAAAGTGTGCAGTAAACGTTAATGTTTGATCACAAGCAACAAAGATCAAATGCGTTTGTGGCCGGTGGTTGTGCTGTAGTGGTAAATGTTAGCGGAAAAGTCTCGCACCGACCGGCACGTGGTTGTGTTCTAGCGCGGGTGAAACGACATTTTCCCGCGCAAGTCCGAAACAAACTGTTGCGCTTTCCGTAACGCGAACACGAGAACACTGGGTGCATCGTTTGCGTGCGTGGAAAAGGGACACGCCTGGAAAACTGGAGACTGCTGGACTACCTTGGACTTTGTGCTGTTACCGTGCGATTAATAGTAGAAAAGAAACACGGTGATTCTTTCGTCTCACGAGTGACGAGCTTAACGTGTTCGATGATCGATCGAGCGTTTTCGGTGGTGAATAGCGTGTGACAGAAGCATGTGTCAACCCGATGCTCGTGATAGCGCATTGAACATGTCGTACGTTGTTGTGCTTTGCTGCAGCAACTGTTTAACGCCCTTCTAAACGTCACTAGTGGCGCCAGTGGTACTGTCGAATTAGTTGCAACCAAGTGACAAGTGTGAATTGTAATAGAAAAAAAGTTAGTAAAAACCCTTCCCTAAACAACCCAAACAAAAAGCCGAACAGATCGTTGCACAAGCCGTGTTCTATACAGCAGTGGAGGTAAGTGTTGATTTTTTTTGGTTTTTTGGCTAAATTTTTCTTTGTTTATCAAATTAAATTTCATGCGAAACAAAAGCTTCTACCACAGAACCACACACACGCGCGTCCGGATGCCCTAAAACTAAGGCACTGCAATAGGGCCTGTAATTTAGCCACTGTGCCCTACTATAAAATTCCTGGAAATTTGAATTGATGATGGTTTGGTAAAAAATGTTGTTGTTTGTGCAAACGAGCCGTGTGTTTATCTTGCTGCATTTGCACCCTTACCCGGCAGGGTGGTGGTTTCCAGTCGAACATAAGTTTGCTAACAATTTCCGAAAACTATTTACGTTTAGCGCCTAGCCATTGTGGGGGGTTTGGGTAAACTGTCAGTTCGGTTTTTTTTTGCCATCAGTTAATAAACAATCTAAAATTTTTAGTTGACTTACCGTGCAGCTTGTCTATGTGTTAGGGACAATAATGAGTGTCTATGAGTGAACCGGATGGTTGAACTGTGTTGAGGTTTTGTTTGAGGCCAACACCACCAACACCGCTCCACCGTCGTTTTAGTTGATGGTTTTAGGGGGTAAAAATGCACAAAATTGTGCTAACCCCGCGTTTAAAACGATCGACCATTTTTTGGCGATAGCTAGGGGGACGTGCAGAAAATTGCACATGCATGGGAAAAAAACGGAATTTAAAAATAACACTTCTTTACATAGAAAATGTGCTGCGGGGTAAAGAGAGACACAAAAAATAGAAGGAAACGTGAAGAAATTCTACTAATGTCCTCAGTGTCACTTCGGTTAGACAAATTAGCTTATTCGGGGAAGCAACAAAAAAAAAACGGTTTTCAACGGGTTTGGGGTGGTATTTTAGTTAAATTAGCATGCGCACCTCCGTGGTCGCTGTGTGTGTGTGTCGAAATTTGGTGCGTTCATTGACCACGCCGTTGCAGTTCTTCGTGCCGCCGAAACGAAGAAGACAAATGTAAATATTTGTGTAAAAATGCTCAACTGCATCAAGAGCAATCGAGCTGAGCAGGTGTACGTGTTTCTGCTACTAATACTAGCTCCGTTTACTCTATCAGGGTAAATGTCGAAATTTAAATCTTGCAGAATGTGTGTATTAGCAATCCGAGAGACGTATTCCCGAAATGTGCCGTGACAGTGAGCTCATGCCCTGATCCTGATAGGTTTGGCATCAAAATCTTGCTGCTGCTGCTGCTACTGCTGCTCCTCCTGTTTGTGCTACTACTGCACAAAGAGCTGATGACTTCATCTTCCCTAGTGCCGTGTGATTAATGTGTGTTAGGATAGAAAATCAAACCCTGTCGACTAATTTGATTGGGTATGTGGTTCAGAGGTGTGAGGTTCTTTTTATCAATCTGCTCACTTTCTTTGTTGCAGATTGTGATTAGAGGTTATGGCTTTTTATTGACGTCATTTAGATGTGACGTATTACCGACCTGCTTTTATGACTGTTGCTAGTAGCTGTGTAACAAGCACACTTTAAATCACTTATGCGGTGCACACTTTGCTGGTATTGGGATACTTAATTGCATCAATCATGTTAAGCTTTTCGTGCAGTTTCCTTTTTTGCGATATTTTGACACTTGTTTAACTAAGTTAAACAGCTAGGAAATTAGCAATAAGAACATATCGTTTTAAATAACATATGCTTTTTTCATCAAATATCTTTTTAATTGGCTGTTTAGTCAATAAAATAATTACTTTTAAGCATTCAGATATCAATGTTAAGATTCGATTATTACAAACGTGTTCGTTACTCAATTAAGTTGATATTAGAAGACGTAAATATATTTGAACCTCTACGTTCGGTTGTTGAGGTGCATTAAATCGACGAGGATAAACAATCTATGATTACAAATAATTAAAATTTTTAAATTGGATAGCACGGTTATCAGGTTGATAAGGACGACAATCCTTGGTAGCTCATCGCTTTACATTTATGGCTAAACTAAGTTGAATTTTCAAGGCCAGAAATCTATGGATTCTGTTTTATAATATATTGCTTTATTTTTGTAATGTGTAGCAGCATCTAACTTGAAGAGGGAAAGAACATAATTCAAAATGCTACAAAGCATATTTTTGGAAATAAATTTCTCGTCTTTATCGTCAATTTACACATAGAATAGTTACATGATATCAAAGCAAGAAAATCTAATTTAGCGCTGATCTAAAATATAATGAATTTCTTCATATTATCCTGTCAATTATATATATTTTTTATTTGAACTGAATGATGATCCATTTCTGAGAACATGAAGCTCTCACTTTTTGGTGTAGTGTCCTTCTGAGATCTTACCGATCATCTTAAAACCTATCTACAAATAAGGGGTTTTATATTTAAAAAATATGCTTTCTATTTATTGTAATTAAAATTACAATTGATCGTAAAATTATGCAATAAAAAAACGACCTCTCAATATGGGCCGTTTGAGGTGGTCGTGCTACCGAACTCCCGTAAGTAACGGTAAAAGATCCTTGAAAATAATAACCCGCTTGTGTTCGTTCCTTCCACCAACATGGTTACATTATTAACTGGCATTCTCCCTTACGACACGTTTCCACCAGCTCGAACAATTGCACTTGCAGCTGATGAATGGTTCGTTGCAGTTCTCTTACATTTGCCGTAATTAGGCTCCCATCGCATTCCCGGATTGTTAAGCTTTTGTTTTTTTTTTGCTATTTTGTTTTGCCCATAATTATGCTCAACGGTTCTTTTCTGTACACCAGCCAAACCGGATCGGTTGAAAAGGTTTTGTTTTTTAAATTCCATAACGTGATGTGTTGAATTTATTAATTTGTTATTAAAATGGGTTAAAAAACGACAGGAAAAAATCATTTATTGCGATACTTTCTAAGCGTACGTTCGTGTTCTTGCGGCGAGATGAAATCTTCAGTTTTGCAACGAACCAATTGCATCGCTAGGATGCACCAAGTGCAACGAGAAAATAGAGACCACTAGAGCAGGCGAGAGAGAGAGTGAGTGAGTAAGAGTGAAAAGCTAGACTGCACTATAGATAAGCACACATGCCGTGAGCAATAGAGTGCTCCCGCTTCGCTAGGAAGTAGGTGGTCGTGTCTAAAAATAGTGATAGTATTGTCAATTGCACTTGCACACGTGTGTGGTGTACTTGCACTTCGAGTAGGAAGCGCGTGTCGTTTGCCAAAGGGCCAGTAGCGTGGGAAGCGTGGGACGGTGGGCACGGACAGCGGGACAGCAGCACATACAGCACAAGAGCAAAACCAACGCGGTACTCGCGCACGGCCACGGACCACATGTACGCGCGGAGAGAAAGAACTTATGAATGAAAATCCTCCACAACCGTTTCCTTCTGGGTCTCGTGATGAATGAAAACACTTCGCGTGCCGGCCACACCACCCCATTTCGTGTGCGCGCTGCTACCGAGAAACACCATGCTGAATGCCGAGCTGCAACTTGTCGTCGTCGTCGTTCCCGTTGTGCAAGTGCAGTACAGTGCATTGCGCGCGGCATGCCTTTGCCTGTTGCACTTTTCTTTTTTTTTTGTTGCTGTGTGTACGCCGCTATGCAATTGCTGCTGCACCATATCTACTATGCCGTAGCAGTATGTGCGCGCGCTCTCAAGTGCATGCGGCCGAGCACAAGCAAAAGAAACGAACGCGAATACTTCAGCGCACCTCGTCACGGAGGCTGCCGGTACGATATGGTACACCGTACGGCACAGTGTTTTGTTGAAGGTGTTTCGTTTTGTTCTCCGTTGGTTGTTGTTTTATGCTACCGGGGAGTTTGTGTTTTTTGTGTCGCATAGAATGCTGCCTTTTTTACCGCAGCATACCGTCGTGCTACGAATGTCCTAGCCGACGAGACTGGATACGACATGGGAATGGTTGGATAGTTTTTGCTGGCTGGCGGCACGCGCTTTCGTCGTGGTTTGCTGAATTGCCTTCACCATCGACATCATCGCCACCATCGGTTGTCCTTTGAGAAATGAGGTGGTGGTTTCTTTTTTGTAGGTGTGCTGCTGTTGATGTTATTGATGCTTTGTTTTTTTTATGCGTTTGGGGATTGCTGATGCTAGGCTGTAAAGCACCCGCAGTATGATACGATATTGGTGGTGGTTTTTTTTCTGTTCTTTATACCGAACAGCATTCCACTGCATCGAAAGGTGAAACGATAAGCGACGATACTTATGTCAAACTTGCAAGCATTGAAACATGACTTTTGAGGTTCATATGGTTGGTTTCAGCTGTTAGGAAAGATATCTTCACCTGGTTATTTATTTATTCCATAATGACGGCTTTACATCTTCACTTTTACGTAAGAAAATAGGAACATTTAATTAATTTTGTACAATGCTCTCGCTATTCTTTGTGACAATTGCATTAACAAAAATTAACTCCAAGTTTTAAAAGTAGTAAAACTACAACGGATAACTTAATCGAATAAATTTTGCCCTAATCAAATTTGAAAGAAGAATCCAATTGACGCCAGCTGACACAATTTTATATTTCACACGGATGACATTCTTCTCCAACGTTGGCAGCGAGGTTTGCCCAGAGAACATCCAAATTTCATAATCATTAGTCCACCAAATCACGAAGCCTTGATTTTCTTATAAATGTTTGTGGTATTAGAAGGATCAAATCAAATCCTGATGGGTTGTCGGAATAAGGCTACGGGCTTAAAGCAGTGTTGGGTAAATCCAATTCAGATTTATGTATCTGAATGAATGTTTAAACTGAATGAATGATTCCGAATCGGTATTTTAAAGATTCGTGAATGCTCAATGATTCGGGAATCCAAAAATTCATGAATCCTCCAAGATAAAACATTAATAAATCCAAGATTGTATGACCGAGCAATGCCACCAGCCTTAACAAAATTCTAATTTTCATATTGGGCGGCCCGGTGGTAGATGCGACAGCGGCGCCGGTCTTCACACGGCAGGACCGGGGTTCAATTCTCATCTGGGCCGTTCCCCCATAGTGAGGACTGACTATCCAACTATGCGGTAACAATAAGTCTAGTAAGCCAGAGGTCGGTAGGCCAAGAAAGAAGAAGAAAAAGTAATTATGATATCTGCCCTATGTATAAATTTTCTAATGAGTTTAAATTTCCCCCAAGCAAGCGACACTCATCCCTACTAACTGTACGCTTTGAAATATTTCAGGAATAAACATGACGAAACTAACTTTCGTCAAGTTACTTGACATCTAAGCGTAAACAACGATTTTTGAGGATTCACGGAACTTTGGGATTCACTGATCTTTGAGGATGCACGAATCTTTCACAAGTCGACTCGTGCTTTGAATGACGCTTCACTGCAGATTCATATGAATGACTCTCCGCATAAGATTCAGTAAGCACAACAGTAGCTTATAGCAATTATAGGACTTATTGTCCACATAAGCAGTGCGACACATAAGATGTGTCTCTCCATTTAAATCTTCTTCAATCAGGGATAAAATTGCTTGTGTTGGGCATTAGATGCTCCGTATCATTTGACAATGCTGTAATATTTAATTTTTACTTTAAGGGATTTTTCTTTTTTTTTCGTAATTTCGGCCAGTCCGTATATCTTAATACTATTCTTAAATCTAACAAATACATTTCATGCTATAGTTCATTTCTATGCTATAGTGTAGATTGCCAGATGGGTGTTGGGTTTCCCTCTCTTAGAAGCTTGGTGGGAATTTGAAGTTGATCCCAATCACACATTAAATGATTTGGCAAGGCATGAATAGCTTATGTCCTGATTATGGGTGAAAGTCAGTCGTAAGGATTAAAATCGCGCCCGGACCGATTCTTAACTTTTGCTGATACTGACTATCCAGCTACGAGTAAAACCAATTAAAAAAGTCAGAAATAATAAGCCTGAAACCTGTCGTGTTTTTACGACCATATAAAAATATAGGGGTTTCCTAACAACTGAGTTGAAATCATTGGACTGTGAGGAAGAATATCCCTTCAGTGGTATCAATTAAGGTATTGGATGGCTGGGAGGGCCTTGATGGACTTTTTTCTCTTGGAATTATCAAAATAACGATATACTGCACGTTTTTTGCTCTATGTTTCAGGACATTATTTATTGAAAAGACACGACTGGAATCGTGTCTATAGCCTCAAACGTTCTTTCAAAACTAACCTAGTAATCAACCCTGCTTTTATTACCCATTATTTTTCAAACCTAACAAGCTATTGTGAAATATGAAACAAACAAATAAGGAAGTAATAAAATGTTGCTTCTTCGTGATAGCTTCAAAGTTTTCCGACTTGCGAAAAGAAAATTGTGTAGCAAAGCTTGTGCTAATTCTGTAGGTAATAAAAGTGTCTATAAAATTTTCTAATTTCAAACCAGTTTGGATCTGCTTGGATCTTCCGACCGACAGACAAACCAGGGCCGAATCGGCACGGGAACAAAGCTACTTTTTGGAAACTATTAGCCGGGATAGCAAGCAATCGGCGTGACTGGTTTATATCGTCGCCCCAGCCATCGTCGCAAGTCGTGCGGAGTCATCCTCGTGCAACAAGTCCCGAAAAACGTCGGCAAAACTAACTAAGCCGCGACCGTTTATGTGGTCATTCGCCCCTTTAAAGATTGCTGTTTTCGGGTGTGCATATTCGGCAGAGGTTCGGTTGCGTCTCCGTCTCTAAAACTGCAACAAATCAAATCTGACGCCGCTCGCCCGAAAAATCTTCCAAAGCTTGGTACCAGCGATGAAAGGCAGAAACAAGGAGAAAAGAAAAAAAAGGGCGAATGGTTAGAACGGGCTATAAAAATGCGTTTTTGTGTTGCGCATTGCATCGTTCGTTTCGTTGGTGGTGGGAATTTCGAGAAGGCACCCATCAGGATCTGGCCGATTTCGCACAAACTTGTTTATCCGGCTTTCCATTCGAGTTAAATAGACGGCAAAGGAAAGAAAGACAGAGAGAAAGAAAAGCCGTTTCTCTCTTTTCTGCATTGCCATTTCTATACCTCCTAGCCATGGTGAAATTCGTGGTAGTAGTAGTGGTGGTGGTTGCCAAAATGTAGCATCTTGATGCATTTTTATTGCATCTTTGTGCGCTGTTCGCTTCGTTAGCCATGGTACGTTTGCCGTAGTGCGTGTTTTATTACAGTTTTGCTTTAGCTGCGATGCAATTTTGTAGAAAACAAACAAAATATGGAAGAAAACCTGTCTAAACCTTCTCCTCTGCCTGCCCGCTTGACGCCTGGTACCGATGTATAAACATCTTTATATTGTTGCGATTTTTGGTTGCATTGGTGGCAATCGTGACCCCAAACTCTGGAACACGAAACATTTGGCCATTCGTCGAAAATTGTGAATTGATGAATAAAAGTTGCCTGTTTGCTTTTCGCCACTAGTTTCTACCTTCTTACAATGCATTTTGCACGGCACACTGGTGGGCTTCAGGCTAGTTTACCTTCGAAGTGCAATTTCTTAGGCTCAAGTCATGTCTTTCTCTCTTTTGTAGTTTTGCTTGTTTTTTTTTTTGGTAGGTTTTCTTGTTTCTCGCTGTGCGCACCTCTTTCTACGATGCACTTTTGGATTTAGTTGCGTATTCGTAGGGGGGTTATTCAGCGAAGCAATTGTGACCGAATCATGCACAACTTAGAGAGACTCGTTCGCATTGACTCGCATTGTAGACAATGCAGTATATCTTTGCACTCGATCGGGTTTCGGGTTTTCTTATGGTCTTTCTTTTTGCTTAGTTTTCGTAGATGTAGCTAATACATGTGGTACGTTTAAATTGCATTAAGTTGTTCGCATCAGGAATCTGGATTTTATATTTTGCAAGACTTGCAATTTATGTGACATGAAGCAATAGTCCAGATGGATCGTTTAGTTTATGAATTTGATGTAAAAAGATAATAAAATTTGGCTGCTTCAAATAAGATAAAATTGCTCAATTATTGTGAAGAAAGTTCCAAGAAATACACCCCTTTCCCAAAGAAAGCCCTTCTTTGTGCACATCTACGCGGACGCTCCTTTTATGGCGCACTTTTGTAACCGTGAACCGTTATGGTGGCTGCAATTTAGCAATTTAACCCTCCCCAAATTGTATTCGTACTGGTGAAAACCGATCATTGAAAACTTGTTTTAGGCTGCCCGCAAATAATGCATCCCTGTGGATTGTGGGAAGAAAAGAGTAAGCACCATCGTGCCAGGATGCAAGTAAAAATGCATCTCTTCTTCGCCTGGGTGTGTGTGTTTGTTTTTTCTTTTGTTTTGTGTACAGATTTAGCACAACCAAAAAGCCAGATGGAGAAAACTGCTGAATGCGTGTTATTTGAGACTATTCACCGTGGTTGACTTTTTTTTAGCCAAGGCATAAAGCAGAACTGTAAATGAAACTCTGGAACGGTTTGATCATTTTTGGTAAAGAAATTAGGATTAAGTTCGGTAACTGGTTAGAGTTGTTGAGACGATTAGTGCTTGTACGGTAAGAACTACCAGGCATCTCCATTATATGAATAAAGACGATTTTATCAGATATATTGCAAAAAAACAAAAACAAAAACCATGTTTAATGATGCAAAACAACATCCAAAAAACGCAGACATTCGTGTTGTTTGTTGTAGAAGAGAAAGATCACCTTTAAAAAAAAAAGACGTTACGCATGGGTGTCGCATTTTTATGCAACTCACAGCAACTTTCTCCCGGGCGTGATTGGAAATTCCGATGAGACTGCGTGAGACTACCACACACGCAAAGAAAGTGAAAAAGTCTTTGTTTTGTTTTTTTGTAAGAGACTCTTTCGGAGTGATCTTCCTTTCCACTGTGTTAAAGACGTTTATAGTGGGAAAAGTATAAAAGAAAAGAAAATAAGAAACAGCTTACGAATGATTCTAATAGAAACATGTTAATTCTTAGGATTTTTTCTAATTTTCCTAGACTCTTTACTATAAATCCAAATCATTTATATACATTAAAATGGTTAATAGGCTTGCCTTTGTCTCGATGGCCTAGAAAAACGTTATAATTAATCGCCAAAAAACCACATGCAAACACATGCTACTCTATCAAACTGTATTAATTCGAGAATTGAGGCCAAAAGGAAATCGATTTGGCACAATTGCTAGTGTGCGTGACTGCATATACATGCGTTTGCTACACTACCGATCTGCATCTGACCACTGTACTTAGCTGTGTGCGAAACAGAAACGAAAAACGAAAAACAAATGTCAAACCACACAAGGGGCAGAAAAGAAACATTGCTGCAATCACTAATCTAAACTTTAATGCTTTTTTATGGCACGGTGGAAGATTATTGCGAAAACAGGCGCTTTTGTTTTTGGCCATAGATAAGCGTGTCACCACCACCACCACCACTACCGGTTCTGGGTTGATAACGCATGTAATCCATCGCCGGTACAAAAAAAACCTTTGTTTTTTTCTATTTGTTTGCAACCGTATCTGCTTACACCACGACACCCCGAGGCTTCAAGTGTGTACCGGTGTGGTGGTCATGTTTTGCATCTCAACCAGATTGGTTTGCGTATGCGGCTCCGCTGTCCGGGACGGTCAAACGTCCTCAAAATTTAAACGGCTGCGTCAATGCACCGTTTCGGTTTGCTGCTTCAAATGCAACCGAACGAAACTGCATTGTGTGTTGGTGCATCTGCACAAGCTGAATGTATGCGTCTTCTACTGCATCTGCACAAGCAGTTGTGTTCTTTCTTTGCTTACTTGTTCGTTTTTTTGTTTTGTTTGGTTGGTATTATTATTCTCCTTCCTACTTCTAAATCTTTGTCCACCAATCAACTTTCCGTCCCTGTGTGCAATTGCATTCTTGGTGTCTTTCATCTCGTTCTACCTACATTTGCAATAGACATGCTGCTTGATGATGGTTTCCAAGTTTGATTGTGGTAGTGCAGTTGGTTTTTTTTTTTAGAGCATGGCTTCATTTTGTTCCTCCATTTTTCCCGATACACGAACCAGAAACAACCAGGGACCGAAGGAAGCTGTTGATCTGTTGCCCTATTGATGGTTGGAAACGAAATTGTCGGGAGATCCGGAGGCAGAAGTGTTCTTTCTTATGAGGTCAACTTTACACTGGTATTCGGGTGGTGTTAGTGTGTGTTTTTGAGAGAGCGCGTTGCATCTTTTGCGCACAAGTTAGAACATCATGGTGTGAGTCGATCGAGGATCCTTCGTACGAATATATTTATTTATTCAGCAGCTTCGGGATGCATGGAAGGGGTCGAGTTTGGGGAAGGCAGTTGCCGGTGATGGAAGTATGGGGTGGGCGTGTTGATGATTGTTGAATTTTGAAAGGGCGATGACCTGTAAGGATGTATCAAGAGGAACGATCAATCGTGTATTAGGGAGGAAAGCGAACGAACGGAAGACGAACGCTGGCGATGAAAAGTCGACGGCCTGTGATGTTTTCTAGAATTGCAATAAAAAGAAGTTTTTCCCAACACTTACGACTCATGTCTGGTCTTTTGAAACAGTAAAATCAATTATGCAAGATAGGATAGATGAGTCTCTTTCTGTTTGAAGTTAGTTTTTAAATTAAATTTAAGTTTTGTTCAATTTTATACACCTTCATTTGCGTTAAATTTCTTTCTTTCGAGCCCAAGAGAATAGATCTGCGATCTACCATATATGAGTACATTTTTCAGTATTCATTGCCTGTTTTCTAATCAAAAAGTTGACTGACAATCAAAGATAGATTTCTTTATTTTTGTGTTACTGTCACTGTAAAACTATGTCGCTATCGAAACACTATGTCTCACGAACTAATAATCTGACAGCTGTCAAATTTTTACATGCCTTTTTTGACAGCTGAAACTAATAGCAAATCAAAAGGAGTTAATTTTGAGTGGCGCCATCTATGTGTCAAAAAAGGATCTATTTACCTATGTATTACAGCTAATTTTTCTGAGTAAAACAAGCACAATCGTGCATCTAATAGTTCTACATCATCCAGATTAAGGAAGTACAGTTTTTAAGATACATTTTTCATCTGCGCAACGTAAGTCTTTTTCTTATAAAATCAGCAAAGAACTCCCATCTTGCATCTAGCGCATCAAGTCTGCACAGTCTTCATAGCTTTCATTGTTTAACCTAACCATTTGTTTCATTTCCTTCCCTTTGTGATCATTTCCGGAAGGCACAAAAACTGCAAAAAGAAAGCTAAAACAAGAAAAAACACAAAAGCTGTTGTTACAGAAGTTCTGCCCTATGGTTAGTCGACGTACAATTAGGTGTAGGAACAAAAGAAGATAAGTTAACAACAACAGCAAAGAAGTGGTGTAATAACATGAAGAAGATGGTTTTAAAATCCACCTCGCATACAACCCTCTAGCTGATGTCTCTCTCTCTCCTCTTTCCTGTCCAATTGGATGCACTTTTTTCGTCTAAGCGCAAATTGCGCCTTCCCCTCGAATATTTTTTGCGAAAACGCACACACACGCAGACCCAAAATTTCGTTGTGGTAGTGTAAAGTATGCACATGCACATTTTTTTCCTTTCTCTCTCTCTCTCTCTCTCTCTCTCTCTCTCTCTCTCTCTCTATCTCTTTCCACTCCACTCAAAGCGTTCACACGTTTGTTCAGTTGTGTTGATGCACTCCTGTTCCTCACCACCACCAGCCACATCGGCCACGTTGCCTACGAGAAGCGGACGCATGGTGGCTTACGCGGTGCACCATCTGTGTATGCGTATGCACCTTATCTTCGATTCGGGGTTTTTTTTTTCGTGCGGCGGTTGGACTGGTGTTGGTTGTTTAACAATTTTGCATCGGTATTGTGGCGGCTTTGTGTGAAACTGTGTGTGTGTGTTTTTTTTTGGGGTGGTGAATTTTCGGCGACAGCGTGTTTTTTGGTGTGGTGGAAACGTCTTTTGAGACGTTTACACTTCAAAGAAGTTTGGAAGTATTTGTACGCTTGAAATTTTTAAACTGTGTCTCATGTGTGTGTGTAGAGTTTTTTTTTCGTTGAATCTGCTTCCGCTCTTTTATATTTGTTTCGTTTTGATCAATTGCTCTAGCCTGTTCGCTCTCGTGCATTCGCCCGTTCTTTGCTTCCTTTCTTTCCTGTTGGCGATTGTGTGTGTGTGTGGCGAATGTGCAACTTAGCCAGACCCTTTACAACCGTGCCGATGCATTTCGCATCTACCAAACCTATTTCAGGGGGGGCGAAAAAAAACTTTGGGGGATCTTTTTAGATAGTGCGCACATCGTCATGGTGTTGGTGGGCTTTCGGTCATACAAAACTGTCCTATGAGCGTGAGGTTTACTGTGACGGGAGAGCGAGAGAGGTTTAGGTTTGCACATTTGATCAGCTCCTATCCTTACGCAGGGTTACGGTGGTGTTGCGGTGGGTCAGGCAGGCAGGCGGCGGCGGTGGCCAGGCCACATCACGAGGTCAATGACCAAAAAGCGGAATTTTTGTGCAGTGTGCAGTGCAGCGCTGCGCGACCGGCTCAATTTTACCCCAACGCTTGTGTGTGTGTGTGTGTGTGCATGGAGGCACCGAAAAACTGCATTTCGTAGCCGAAGCTTTGGTTGTGTGTGGTGTGCCAATACAGAAAAATCAAAATTGGACCTAAATTGCTGGCCGTTTTCTGCCGTCCCGTCCGTGTGGGTTGATCTAGTTCCTTGCACATTTCTTCGCTTCCAGTCGTTTTTTTTGTGAGGGTTTTGCGACTGTATATCTACTCATGCCTCTTCTTTCTTACGTTGTGGAGATTTGCGAAGAGGAGGTTTTTTGGTTGGAATAAGGTTTGCACCACGGGAGGAAGTTTGTGATCAAGATTGGGGGTTTGTTAGTTTCGTTGGAAGAAGCCAATTACAAAAGGCAGCTCCGTTTTCTGCTGCCATGTTGTTGCCTTTACTTTCGTGAAACTTGATGCACCGTAACCCCGAAACTTGACTGCAGCCGGCCGAGGATGATCGGAAGGGTTTGGGGGGGATGATAGAGTGTTGGGAGGAGGTTCGCTATTTTGGGTGCTGACTTTTTGGTGTGCGCTTTATGATGCGTTTGGCTTAGCGAAACTTGTGCTACAAAGCGTGTGCTTTGTGTCTTCCATTTTGGATTTTAGTTTTCTATTTGAAGATTTGAAGATTTGAAGGTTGTTAGAGCGTTTAGGGTATAATAAATGATTTAGGAATAAAAGTGATGCTTCACTTACCTAACTAATTTTATTTTTAAATTTTCTTTTTCGTTTGTAAAGTCATTAAAACTACAAATAGATAGTTTTTTTTCCTTCTGTCCCTTGCAAACATCTCCACAAAAGCAAAGGTTTAATTATTTCCGCCTGTTTCTTGAACATGCAATTTAGGAAATTGCACGAAATCTCTTATTATAACATTTTGTTGCGCTCTCTCTCTCTGCTGCAGCAGATGCTTCCTTCTTGATGTCATTATGTGCTGTGTACCCTGGAACTACAATGCAACGCAACAATTGAACCGAGACAAATATTGTCGGCGCAATTTTCGTCATCCGTCGGTTTCTTTAAGGCCAGTGAGAAAATGTTGTTTGTTGTCCGATTTTCTTTGCTAGAGAGCACACACGGGAGACAGAGTAGAGAAGGGGTTTCAAAAATGGCTGGGAAAGAAATTTAGTAATTACCACGAACATCCTACCGAAATGCACATTTAACACGCAGACACACACACACCCAAACACCGCATCTTCAATGTTGGGAAAATAATGACCGGCATGATAAAATTTGGTTTCCATTTTTTCCCCCTTTTCGGTGTGTAGTAACTGGCTTTCTTCTCTCCCTAGAGGGTGCTGGCTTTGTTTTTTTCTCCATTGCTTGGGTTGTACCCGAACGAACTTAATCTGAAGCAAGAAAAATTAACCAATTCCTGATTTCTCCTCCGTTCGGTGTCTATTGCAGCAGCAGCAGCAGCAGTTGGCGCTCGGCTGGAAACAAATGCAGCTCCAACCGGCCCTCCATCGCCACTCGGACAGGTTGGTCTTTCAATAACAGGTTTCGGTGTTCGTGATCTGCCCCGTGATGAGATGGACCCAAGATGCATCGTTTATAATGGACCCGTCGGGGGTTTTTTTTTGCAGCCAGCCGCCCATAGAGAGTATGGGGTTGCATTTTTAGGTTTTGAAAAAACATTTTTGGAGGTCGTTGCCATCTTGGCCCGGCCGTTTAAATTATTGCCCCGGTTGCTATCTCTATCGCTCGTGTTCGCGCCGTCACAATCGACGTGACAATTTTTCATTAGCGGTGCAGTTGGGAGGCGCACGCATAGAGTTGACCTGTTTTGGTGGAGGGAAAGGTGATGTAGAATATTGGGCCAAGTTTTTATGGGTACACTAGTTTGATTGGGGCGAGCGAACTATTACTGAGCTATAGTTTAACTTCAATAAGGTGTGTTTTGTGGTTCATATCATCTAAACTAAAGGATATGTAGACTTGCTTAGATTTTTTTTATTCTAGTAGAACGGCCTGACAGTATTGCTACTTGCTTAGACTTGAAGGATATGAAAATTGCAGACTTGCTTTTAAAGGATCAAATGGATTCTTTTGGGTACGGGTTTTTTTAAGACTTCATAAAATCCATGACAACTGATGTCTGTTTTCTTCTTCTTCTCTGGCACTACAACCTCTGTCGGTCTTGGCCTGCTGGCAATTGATAGCTCTCTGTGACTTAGATATACCCGTAGTTGGATAGTCAGGCCTGTGTACGGGTCTATTTTACTGTATTAATAGCCGCATCTTTTGAGATCTTATCATCAAGATAATATATTTAACATCACAATTCCTTAACATACAATATTGGCAGTAGAATTGATTCAAAATGCAATCGAAACACACTTTAGACAACCGTCTATGTATAAGCGCGTTATTTCTTTGTGGTGCAATTTTTTCGATCTTTCCCAAAAGGAGCTATTCCACCAGCCCACAAAAAAAAACCGGTTCGTCTGTATATTTAACCTATAGGTTGGATATTGTTCACGTATTAAGTGGCCAAGATCCGGCCGTCGTCGTTTTAACCGCGCGCGCTAGGCGTTCAAGTCAAGGCACGTGAGAAAAAAATGTAGATTTTTGCCTAAAAATTACATTCTCCCATTCTCCGCCATTTTTCAGATGATTGTATGTGCGTGTGTGTGTGTGTGTTTGTGGCAATCATGTACGTAGGTAGGATCCGGACACAGCATGCATAAGGATGCAATTTAGCGTGCCTGATTACATCCTCCTATATTTGCTTCGCCCGCTGTACATGTGCCCTCTCGCACATCATTATCTTTCTTGTGACTTTTTTCATCTCTCTCTTTCTCTCGTTTTCTCTTAAAAAAAAAACTTCAGCTTCAAAATCATTAAGAGAGGATATACAAGTTTCAAGTTTGCAAGTCTTTGACATACTTCTGAAACCGAGCAAGGATCGCCATTTGCAGGGTGGCGCGCGAAACCGATTGCGTGCTTTGTTGATTTGTTTCGTACGGTTTCCCTTTACTGGTATGACTGGTTCATGCAGCTCAACCCTCTGGTCGCTCCTCTATCCCATTCCGTCCCCCGTTTCGATGCATTTGTGGTTGCATTAGCCCCAAAAATACATTTGCTACATCATCTTCTTCGGCGTGATCATGTGAAGATCATGGGAATGATGCATTTCTCTACCAACTGCGCACTGATGCATTGGTCTGCTTGTGTGTGTGTAAGTAGTGTTCCTTTTTGGTAACGAAAATTGTAAACCAGGATGATGATCGTCGTGACCCCCCCTGGAACGAAATGGCGAGCGTCTGCAAGCGTCGTCGCTATGTAATGTTGGCTTTTACTGCAAATGGCGCCGTCATTCCTTTCTTTTTCGTTTCTTTTCGCCTTTGGTCTGTGTTCCCATTGCTTTGTGCATCGAATGCATCGTTGGCTAATGCATTGGAACCACATTTTTACCCCTCCCGAGGTTTTGAGATCATGTGACTTTGATCGATCGATTTTTTGGTTCTCGTTCGGTGCATTAACTCGCGGAGTCTTTCTAAAGGAGAGCAACGTTAAAGTAAAAGGATGCAGATTATGTTGCGCAAGGTGGAGCGAAGCTGCAGCAAGCGTTTTGGTGGATCCCAAAAACCAACTTTCTATTCAAACTGTGAAGCTGTGGTTACGGTACTTGTAATTATTGGGGAAAGCTTTTAAAACTCACTGTCCGTAATTGAGAAATATTTAACCTTACGTGTGCTATAAAATGATTATATTAAATACTTTAGCACATAATAATGGCGCATAGTAAATCATTTACGCGTTGCTATAAGCTGCTATAAAACATCAGATCACTTCAATACTTTTGTACCAGCAGACATTGTTTCCTATTGCTTTCAATTCCCTTTTGGGCGTTGCATTCGCTTCGGGGTATCACGTGATACAATTCGGGTACAATTCGCCTGTCGTGTTGTGCAGTTGTCCGCGACTGTTACACGTCGGTTTTAGTGAAAGTGAGTTGCAATAATTCGATTTTATTTTGTGGTTTTATTCATGGTTTGTAACCCCCTTCAAAAAAAAAGTCTTCCCCAAGACGAATCCGTCTGGGCGATATAAATCCGGATGGAAATGAAATTCCCTCCCTGTCAGTCATCGTGTTACAAAACATCGTGTTACTGACTTGGATGTTTGTTTGCTGCATTTACTTTGACGCAAGACTTTAACAATTCAACATTCAACATTAACGATCACGTAAGGGTTTTGGATTAAAAAAAAATGATGTAAAACAAATATATTTTTTATATTATGTTTATTTAAAGTTTCTGTAAAACGTGTTTGTGTCGACACACTCGCATTCGGTTTAGGGGATAATCGTTAATTTTAGTACCGTGTTGTGTCCTTGCCGAAAGTAGGTAAGTGAGCAGGCAGGTAAGTGTCTGCATGCCACCGCTAAAAACAATCAGATTGGCAGACCCCAGCGTCCCCCACCGACTTAACTTCACCATCGGCAGCTAGCCACAAGATTGTTTTATCCGTTTTGGCTGACATTTGGTTGATGCAATGTGGGATAGCGACTTAAAAGGGCACAAAGTAAGCCGAACCGCATCACGTTTTCATTTCAGCAGGCGTTTTTATGATTTGTGCATCTTGGAATTGCACCTTAAGAAAACAATGTGCATGTGTGTGGTTGTGTGCGTATTCACGGGAGAAGTGGGGTGTATCATAAAACTGAAGTGTTCGCGTGGTCATTATTATTCCGTATGATCGGGCAGCACTTGACACTGGGAGCCGTTTGGCAGGTGATTGGTATTATTTTCAAAGATTATATTTCGGGTTTCTCTCTTTGAAGTAGGTGTCCAAAACCTTGCCCTCAAAAGAGAAACAAAATGCTGTTTTATAATATTATTGTATTAACGAAGGATATAAAAATATAATACAAATCTAACTTGAGATAGTTATTAGTTGACCTTTAATTAAGATAATTAAAAGATATTCTTTTAGCGTCGTGGAATTTATATTTTTTGTTGTTGTAAAAGTAATTTAACTTAATGTGGTCTACCCAAGTATTTTAAGTTCGGAGAGAAATATCTTTATATTGTCTAAAACTTTAAATTAAAACAGAATCTGGCTACGAAAGGTTGTCTCTACATTATTTTTTATTTATGCTAAGATCAACAGTGTTGCTCAGAATGCTGTAAGAAGTAATTGAATCGAATAGAGGGTTAATCCTAGGATTAAAATTGAGTGGATCTAAATTCAGTATCGAATAATCATCGTGGCCTTCAGTTCCTGCAAGAAGTCTATTTCTAGTCCCAAACGTAATCGATGCGTCAAGAAATCCGCTGGAAAGCTTCTGCAAGAAAAAGCACTTGACCCTCTTTCGTCTATATTGGAGGGATTTTAGTTGAAACCGAAGTCATCTAGCACGGTTGGAAAGATTCATAGAACCACTAGACTACGGCATATGATAAACAAATCACAAGTGATTCTGTGGACTGAATCTGTGTTGGTAGTACATATTATACTAGCTTTTTCGAAAGTTGGCCTCTAATTTGTGCTAAAAATTTGAGAATTAAAACTTTCAGGTACCGTAAGTCTTTATCGATGAGAGAATTCTAACGGAAAAAACTCGTGAGAATAGACTGTTGATCTTTGATCAAGATAATTAAAAGATATTCCTTTAGTATCGTTTATTTTATATGTTGTTATTGTAAAAGTCATTTCACTTAATGTAGCATACACAAGTATCTTAAGTTCGGAGAGAAATATCTTCATATTGTCTCAAATTTTACATTCAAACAGATTAATTGTAATAACGCTAAGATCAACTGTGTTGTTCAAATAGCTGTAAGACGTAATCGAATCGGATAGAGGGCTAATCCTTAGATCCAAATTCAGTCGATCTAAGTTCAGTATTGAAGAGAAGTCTATTCGTTGATTTATTCCCAGACGTGAACGAGTCGTCAGCGATAATCCACTGGAAAACTTCTGTAAGAAAAAACACTCGTCCGTCATTCGTCTATGTTGGAGGGATACTAGTTAAAACTGAAGGCACATAGTACAAGAGAAATGATGTTTAGAACCATGAATCCACGGTATACGACAAAGATGTGCCAGCGATTCTGTGTACAGATTCTAGTCTGGCGACTCTGTACTACTGTATTGGTATCTCTTCGTACGTATCTCTTCGACTGACTACCCAGCAACGGGTAAAGCTAAGTCAAAGAAAGCTAGTAATACCAGGCCAAGATCTACTGAGCCCAGGGCCAGGGAAGAAAAAAAGGGAACCTTATTTTTTTATCGACTCGAGAATCCTACCAGATGAAAGATAAGCTCGTAATGTTCTTGTAGGATCAACATACTGTCTAACAGGATACATTGTCCAAGACGAAAATCAGAAATAATTTATCCTAAAAAAAAGATGTGAAAAAGTAACTATGAAAACGCGTGACATCTTTAGTCTCCGGTTCATATTTTTAATCCTGAAGATAATATACTGAATATTGAGTTAATTTTAAGCCAATACCATTTTCTTTTGAATATTTTTAGAAACACTTGCAAAGTGCTTTATGTGTTGTAACAGTTAACAAAATAACAGGTTTGCTTTAATACTTATTGATACAATTTGGTAAATGATTCACTTTCCAGATAAGTAACAGAACACAATGTTTAAATTTCATATTTCTCAAATAATACATCCTTACGAAATGTCTTCTATAGGAAAAAACGTCGAGAATAAGCTCCTAAGAGTCATGTTTTAAATAAAAACGTCCAAAATGGAATGCATTTTCTTGTATGCGCTGTATACTCGACAAACACGGATCGAACCAGGCGGTTATTGGTTTTGTTGTCTCGCAGACGGCCATTTCGGCTCGAAGGAAAAAAAAAGAAGATCATTCATTCCAAATGCAAAGTACATTGTCGGGTGAAGTAAAGTGGCGTGGCGTGGCGTGGCGTCTGAGGCGTGGATGGAGCGAGGGGGTTTGCGTTCCAACTGCGTTTGACCTAATTTGCGGACAGATTTTTTTTCCCCTGTTCGTCGTTGTTCTGTTATTTCCGAAGAAATCTTTCCACGGTGCGCGAATATGGAGTATTTATGTTTCCCTTCGTTTTGCAAGGCGGGCGATAGTGACGACGGTTAGACTGGCCGTCTGCGGGGGAAAGGGGGAAGGGTGGCGAAGCGAAAGCAAAAGAAAGAGAGGAAGAAAGTAAATATAGAATAATGCAACAACAAAAAAGTGTATATGAGTGCGCCCCACAACATGATTTTGACGAACATTTGGTGTTTGGGGTGTGTGTTTGTGTGTGGCAAGATTGTCTTCTTATTGTTGTCCAAGGATGGCGGGACGAGGAGGGAAGGCTTCTTGTTTTTTGAGTGCTTGGTGGGAAAAGGGGCAACTTTTGCCATCAAATATAAATAGAGGTTTGTTGGTGCGTCGTCATTGACGCCTTGGGGGTTGAAGTGAAACGCCAAGCATAGAGTGTGATGTCAATGCACTCTGAGATGGGATGGTGGGCCAATCTCAATACACACTCTGGCCGGCATCCACCACACACACACACACACAGCCACACACATTAGCGACCGGGTCAAGTCAAACTTTGGTAAGTGTGTGTATACGTCTCGTCAGTTTGATCTCTCTCTCTCTCTCTGTCTCTCACATACACCTCCCAGAATGCACTTCCTTCGTCCGTTTTTGTCAGCTTCATCGGTCAGCCTGTGGTTGAAATATTTGTTCCAACCCGCCACCGACCCGCCAGTGGACCGAAGAGGAAGAAGCGTTGTTTTGAAATTTGTTGCGGCCCAGAATGTTTGAGACCGAAAAAAGGTTTCACACCCTGCTGCACAACGGTGCTCTTCAACGGTTGGCCGAGCGCATGATCTTAAATCCACCCTCCACGATGGGATGGGAAAGAGGGGGACAGAGGAAGGGGGTGCATCATTGCACTGCTCCCTGCGTCACCGGTTTGCGGCCCGGTATGCAGACCAAAATGTTGACTAAATGTGTATTTTGCATTCACCAAATGTCATCGAACTTTGGGGAGTTTTTTTTTTGTTGGCTCTGTTTGCAGCGATGGTCGTTAGCGGTCATGCTCAAGTCTAATCGTTCAAAGCAAACGCTGCACAGAACGGTGATAATAAAGGAAGGAACGATAGCCAAGCAAGAGGAATGATCATGCTTAAGCTATAAAGCGTTAAGTATGGATAATTTTGAGCATCCTTTAATTATCAATAACTATCCATTGTAAGACAAGCTATGGAAACTATATTTTCTATCTATTTCTTTTTTCCAATGTTAACTCCCAATAGATACTTAATGTCTCCAAGCTTCTTGTGCCAAAAAAATAATCAAATGCACCCCTCGAATCGTGTCGAATTGGTGTATAGGCTACAACGCTTCTAAGAAACCATTCTTTGTTAACATTTTTAAAGCGCAGACCGTCGTCTCCTCCTACCACTAGGAACCTCCATCATCTCTTTCTGCTAAACTAAAACCGTTCCCTCCAAAAACCAATCGTGCTGAATGCAGTCACCCTTTCCCGGGATTCCTCCTGGCTAGACATCGCCCTCCCCAAAAATGGCCAAGGAATGGTTTGGTCCCCCACTAATAGCGACGGCTCTCTAATGTAACCTTGAAATCTAACCAAATGTGTGTTCGTCAAGAGCATGGCCAAAGAAAAAAGGCACACTAAACGTCGGCGATCGCGCAAGGGAGGCAAACAGCTGGAATGATGATTGTGTTTAGAGAGAAGACACACTTCCTTCGTCCGCGCAACGTCCCGGCGTGTGTCCCTGTGCGCGCTCGACTCGTTGCTAGATTGTGCAGCTTTAGAGTGCGAAAGAGACGAGCGGAAGAGAACCAGAAGACACGGCGGGAAGGGTAGATAAACCTAACTGGTGTGAGACGGGGGCTCGTTCGTTCCTACGCTTTGAAATCCCCCATCCCCACCTCAAGCGCCCGCTCGGGGGAGATAAAGTCCCGCGGCCGGGGACATTGTGTGGGACCCCATAAACACTTGACGCTTGAGTGAAGCAAACAGCAATAGCGCTGCGTGTACCATCTCTGTTGCACTCTATTTTTGGCATTCTAATGCAAGTTTTGTTGCGGTGTGTGTTGCACTCTCAGTAGGCGAAACCCCGCGGGTGCCTTTCCGGTGGTCGGGCTGGCCGAGAGATGGTAAGGAAATGCGAATGAAACAAATGGACAAAAAAAACCTCCACGCCACGATCGTGTTGCGGCCCGCTTTTGTCGATGACACCGCAGTCCCAACACGAACAGCAGTGGAAAACGGAATCGAAATCGAAACTGCAACAAGCTTGCCACGATCAAACGGAGGCGTGCAGAGGGGTTGCGGGCGAGTCTTTTATTATTTTCGGCTACATGTGCGTTCTTAAGGGTGGCCCTCTTAAGCGGGTTGACTTTGGCGCTAGCAAAAAAAAAAAACGGAAAACGGACGACGGCCGAGACAAAATTAAGCTAACTCTTCGTCAGACGCACAGCGCACAGCGAATAGTTTCGGTCGTCTGATTTACTATTGTGATTTAGACAACAATAAAAAAAACAGCATTTTGGCCAGACAGAGCAGCTAGACTGAGTAATGGCAATTCTTTTCTTGGGCTTCTTTTCCTTCCTTTGGTGCTACTAGTTTTCGTCCGTTCCGTTTTGTTCGTGGTTTTTTTTCTTCCCCCAGTGTGTCTGGAGTTGCGGAACTGTGTCCGGGAGTTGATGATGCAAATAGCTTTTTGTAAGTCTGTGGGTCGGTGTGGGTGTTACGGTGAGACTTGATCAATCTGCTCTTGCTAATTAGATAGGAATAGTTTGTAAAGCAGTAAGTACAGGAGAAAGAATTGAGTATTATTTAATGCCAATTCAAAGTATTCCTTATTCCTTGAAGGATTGATCGTTGCAATAAATCATTTCGCAATTTAAGTTGCCCGGAAAATATTTCCCTCGATCTTCGATCTGGGCACATTATAGCGTTACAACAAAATATAGGTTTTATGATATCTATTTGATCTAACTAACAACAAGGAACATACATAGAATAATCGTAAAAAGAGCTTAAAAATTTCTAAATCGAATAATTGTCATGTAGAAATCAACTCCATATTTTAATCCGTAACCCTGCAACTACGAAAGGTCTTGACCTGACATTTTTATCTTATTCGACCCTCAGCTAGACAGTCAAATGCTAGCTTTTAGTTGCTTAGTTCTTAATATTCTACCAAAAGCTTAAAAGTTTACAGCATTTATGGTGTCATTAGTCCCAGTCTTATGGAAGAAGATACACTGTTCCGTCTTTCTTCTGCGCTATATTTTTGTTTCATTTATTTACAGAGCCTTTGGGTCTTTAAGACTACATTCGCCTCTTTCTGCACTGTAATGCTTCTATGTAATTTGTGGAGTGATCTTATAGAACTATCTGTTCCAATGAACAGATGGCATTTTAAATTTTCCCTCACTGTTTGGCAAGATTGCATTATACGATTGCAAAGTTCCTCGAAAGACTTGCAATATTTCTCATTATTCATTTGAAACATTTAACATTGTTCAAGTGATCCAACAATTCCATTATATGACACGAAATTCTGTATGAACATACGAGCGCATTAAAATCTATTGTTTAGATGTAATCAAGTATAAATTCTAGTGAATGTTCTATTTAAAAAATACTTTATAGCTCCTTCAAATGCCCTTCTAGATATTTGAAGCTAAGAATTAGATCATTCCATTATTTTCTTTAAGATATTGATCGCTTTTTTTGTTTTTTTGCAATTTCTAAACAACTCAATACTTCCATTGGATGGTTTCTAACTGATGGAATGTGTATTATTATATTGTAACAATTTACTATGAGTCATTTTTCATGTCTTTATTAAGTGTCTTATACGATGTGTCGACTGTTAAGGCCCTATCATTTATTTTAAATATTGGAGTGCAGATAAAGAATAAGAGAAAGAAAGGAAAAGTTTTAATAGTAAAGTACTAACCAAACTTTGAAAATTTGTGTATAAATGTTTCTTACAAATCTTTGTTAAATCTTCTTCAAGATGAACTCAAAAATATGTTTCTTCTGTGAGAATTGTCGAACTTAAATTGAACTTGTACATCGCACTGTCAATTGGCGTGACGTTAAAGAGCATTTTCATTTCCAAATCCCTAGACTCCCCTAGACACGGAGAAAACTTCATGCATCTTCAATTTGTGCTACCGGTTTGCTCCACCGTACGAGATGATGATCTAACAGCATGTATATGTGCTCTCCTACATCTTAGCACTCTCTCAGTCTCAGTCGGTCGGTCGGTCGGTCATGGTTTTTTGCTATTCGCGGTCGGTCATATCTCACCGTGCTGCAGCAGTATGCACACACACACATACTCACGCCTACCCGCCAAACGGCATGGCATGTGTGTATACTTTCGATTTCGTTTTCATCTCACCCTTCACCAGTCACCATCCCCTACACACGTGCTTTCGCCCAAATGCTTGGAACTGTGCCTAGGTCTGGGCCAACATGCCGGGCAAGATACAATCAACGAGGAAGCACGAAGACGACGGACACCCCCGAGCCTGGCACGAAGCGGGGTAGTGGCACAGTGGCGAGCGGTCGGCTAGACAAAGAGCACAAGTACACCGAGTGACCTCCTTCCAAATGTCTTCCCCACGTACAGGAAACGCAAGCGAACGGAGCGATGCGTTGCGCTCCCCAAGTACGTACGTACGGCGGTCGTTTGCTGCACATTTTATTCCACACCGACGGACTAGCGCGCCAGTAGCAGCAACTCTTCTATTTCTTCCTTTTCCTTTTTGCAACTGCTTCTTGGGTTTCCCATTTTGCTGCTTGCCATCCAGACGTGCGCTGATCTAACGTCGCCTACTTCCGTGCCGCTAGACAACGTGTTTTTCGCGTTCTCTCGGCGCGAGGTTTTTTTTGTTGGTCGTTGTTGGTGTGTTTTGTGCTTCTCCATCTGCGCCATCCTCTGTTGACTGATTGTTGGTGGTGGTGCTGGTGGGAGGTAGGTTGTTATTATTATTATTACTCTTTTTTCGCCGGTCATCGTCTGCCGCGATGCTGCCGTCGTCCGTGCATCGCAGCAGAACGCAGCTTGACCTTTCTTCTTGTTCGTTCGTCTTGGGTGTTTTTCGTCTAGCGTGGCGCGCATCATTCCGGAGGGTCTAAACTAAATTCGGTGAATTCTGCAGTGTGTTGCAGAGCACGGCTTGCCTGTCGGTGAGGGGACTCTAGTAGGTTTCGCCAAGGTCATGCACACGATAAAATAGGCGATTGAAGTTGAAGTTGGTGCGGGAACAAGAAGACGATGGATGCATGGCGTGGAACGCAATCTGCAAGACTTCACTCGCATGCCGGTTTCGCGATTGCACATGTTTCTATGTCGTTTTGTGTGCCGTCCATCGTTTGGGATTGAAATTGAAGAACCCCTTGAGACGGTAGATTAAACTTCAGCAAGAATGCCGTGTAATGCATCGTTTGACCACGTTCGGGAAGATTCTCTTCTAGCTGTAGCGTATGCATATAGTATAAGACTAGGTCATACGAGCGCGTGTGTTTGGTTCGGGTGATCACATGGAAATGTTAATGTATTCTACATGGAAATGTGGCAAAGCTACTATTCTTTTTTTTTTTTAGTAAAAATTGTTTTATTTAAAACAAATTAAATGGAAGAATGGTTTGGTACATGTAGGGACGACGTACAGGTTTTACAAAGAACATCAATGGCTAATGGGACTTAAACCGTGAAAGAGACGGGATGCTCCAGAGTCTCCATTCGGGAGCAAACTGAGCAGACTGAGGATGCACGGTTCATCCCGTCCAGCAGTAGTCCGTGTGGAACCTTGTTGTGTGCCATCAGGTACATCATCGATCGTTAGGCGGATGATAATTTGTCGCTACAGACGTTTTTCCATACCCTGTGCCAGTTAATGGAAGGTGACTCCATTGGAAGTCTGTCAATTATCACCCGTCGTAATCTTTCGTCTTTTCGTAGTTGCCGGAAAAGGTATGCCTGAGCCAATGGTGCCTATATTCGAGGAATTGCCAGCACAGGCAATGTGTTGAACCCCGACTTTTAGGTATCCTTGTTCCGCAACGTACCTTGGTCACCAGTGGCGCGAATATGCAGATTGACTTCGCCTCGAATGCATGGTGAAGATCGCACCATTTTAAAGACCAAATCTATGTCAATGATGCAACGACCCATAGCATGGGCAGAAGAAAGGTGTTAAATAGGACCACCTTCTGGGCCTAATTTAGGTCTCTAACGCGGTGCAACCTGACCAAGTGACGGAACTATTGAATGACGTTGGCGTTATTTCGGAGTTATTACAAATTTGTAAATTTGTATTCAATTGAACGCTAGATTTTTTTGTCTTATTGACATTTTTTTGCTTTAGCGAGTAATTTTTTATTATTTTATTCTATTAAACCACAGATTGAAGAGAACGCTCTTTAGTGCTGGGCTAATTGATTAGAAATTGGTTTAATGCTAAGCTTATTTCTAGCCAAAGAAATCTTAATTCCAAATCAATTTCTAATCCGAACTGTGATCGAATGCGATCGTTCACGGACCTGTTGTTGTTAACTACGATCATTAGTGTCCAATCTTGGTCAATTTTCGCATCAAAGTTTACCCAAAACATTCACGCTTATTCGCCAAAGTAGCAAATACACTGATATCAATTTCTATACCCACATCCACATTTCTATATCCGTTTTTTAAGCTTACTTAAATTGGTGAAGATTTATTCTTCTTTTTCCTACGTATAACGACGGAATTTTAAAAATTAAAAATTAAACATTAGCAATTTTTAGATTGAAACCAGTTTTTTTAGAAACCCCCGATAGCAAAATCACAAATTGTTTTGAACCATGTTCTGGTTTTTTCCTAGACATTGGCCATTTGCAGGCTATTGGACACTGACTCTGAAATGTTTTTTTCATGACATAAGATCACCTCCAGTTGAATTATAAGCATTTATTTGCAAGCTAAATAAAAGCAAAATAGTCATTACTAGTTAAACTGCTGATGTGTTCCCATATGCAAAGATACTTTTACATAGAGCAACAACATTTTTAAAAAGGTTTAACTATCTATTAAAACGTTAATTCGATGCAACATGCGATTAGAAGATGATAGCGACCGTGGAAAATATTGGCTCAAGTTTATGAAAAAATATGTTTATGGATATGTAACTAACCAAATGTCACGAAATTTTCAAGAAAATGTTTGTTTCATTATAAGAAAAGAAACAATCATAGCTAAAGTAAAAGTATCATAAAACCAATGCCGTACTGTGTATATTCAGGGTGCGGCTATAGGAAGTAGTTTCAGTGTAATGTCTGCATGGTGATAGTTTTTCCAGTATTACAGTTGCAGATAACTATAGTTCCATACATTTTTATTTGATAAAAAAAAAAACAAGATATATTTTAACCCAATTGATTTTGATTGTGTTAAAATTAATACATACAATTCAAAGAAAACATGTATTTTTTGTCTTTGTTGTTTTTCGATATTTCACAACCATCTGCAATTTCATGCATTTTCTTCCTGTTAGCTCTTGTAACTTAGAGATTTTATTTATTTTATGTTCCTATCCAACCAAATCCTATCAAAGGTCTAATTCGACTGAAATATGGCTATATATTCGTAATTTAAAGCTACGATTTAACTACCTCCTTCTTAATAATAGCGGTTTGTTTCAAGTATACTTTATATATAAGAGATATCTTCGCTATAATCCTGTGTATGAAGAAGTTCTAAGCTCTTGATGCTCTTTCAATAAAAACCCGAAAAACAAAATCAAATCCACACACTCGCAATAAATATTACACATTCTTCTCGAACGCCAGCCAGCCAGCCAGCCAGGAGAGTTCTTGAAACGCTCTGCTCCACCATCTCACATGCTTTATGTGTTCTGGTTTGCTTGTGAGCCGCCTCCTCATGGGCTACGTATAATGTGTTTGTCGCGTTTTTAAGCAGCATAATCGATCGTGTCTCCCGTACGCGTGTGTCATATACATAGGCACGGGTAGATCGAAGCAAAAGCTTCCATCTTTTCGGTTAATAGTAGAATGTGAGACGGTTGGTTTTAGGGTAACAAGTAAATGGCAAGTGCGTGTGTGCGGGCATGAGTACCTCCGTCGGATTGCTTGGCATAAAAACTACGGAAGAAAAGCAGTCAATCTCTCAAGCAGTTGGTTTGTTGCTCTGGTGATGCCTTTTCCGTATTACTCTATTTCACGGTTTTAAAATTCGATCGCGTTGTAAAAAGGGTGATCTTTACGTGTCACGTACTGGGTCACTTTTTTTCGGCATCTATTGCTCACTTCTTAGCGTAACAGTTTCCGATCGTACTTTGCAAACAAATAAACAGCAAGATTTTGTGGGTAGATTTGTAAACAGAGTGCGAGTCAGATTGTGTTCGAATGCTTCGAAACATTTTTTGGGTGTTCGATTTTTGGTTTCGGGTGAAATTGTTTATTTGGGACAGCGGTGTATCGCGCTCCGTCCGCACAGACGGGGGTAATGAGCACACGAAAAAGGATTTCGTTAGTAGTCCTGTAACCCTCTCGTTCCCCGTCACGTGCAACAGTTCCCGATGACCTCGCTTCGCGTTTCCCCCCCCTGGTGGCTCCACGTAGAGAAGGGGGCGTGGAAAATTGCGCTAACGTGTGTGTGCCCTAACGTCGTTTTCGGGTGTCCCCGTGTACATCCGCGAGATTTTATTTTCTGTGTCATTTAGTTTTCTCCGCATGTGCCTCTCGTTGTCGTTTAATGCTCACTCTCTCACTCTTTTTTTGCTTGTGTTGCGCTGTCGGTTTTTTTTTTGTTTTTTTGGGGGGCTGGCTATTGCTGTCTTGCTCGTGGAGATTGCTGTACAAAACAAAAAAACCAGCCAGGCTCGCCTGTCTCGCTTTCCCTTCGCTATTGGAACGCACTTTCATATCATTACAGAGTGTGATATGGTGATGAAAAGCTGTGGGGAGAAGGGGGGAGGGGGGG
>KZ062097.1:15019-54885 GCA_002091835.1 Anopheles maculatus
GTTTATAACAAAAATATAACACACACACACACACACACACACACACACACACACACACACACACACACACACATTTACGATCCACGATACTTACAGCTCCAGTATGAGGGCGATCTCGGATCGTGTTTCGTACACTGCCTGTAGCTTTACCACATGGTCGGAGTCGGCGCACAGCATCAGCACCGCTATTTCGTGGTTGATTTCGCTCAGGCAGCATTGGCCCCGTCGGCGCCGTCGTAGATATTTGGCTGCATAGGTAATGCCCGTTTGCTTTGATAAAGCGGACCGCACAATCCCGTACATACCCCTAGGATTTTACAAGACAAGAGGCACAAAACTTTGAGTTAACGTCCGATATGGCAGACAGGGGAGGGGGGAGGGAGGGGGAGGCAGATAGTTTCCCACGAGTGTGAGCTGTGCACAATAATGAGAGCCGTTTACGGTGGCTTTGTTGTTAAGTAATGCAGGTTTTGTAATACATTTCTGCTAGCCTCCCGCATTAATGGTGGTGTACTTACTAGCTAAACTACGATATATTGAATCACCCGTCGCCGGGGCTTCCTAAAAATATGTACTTTTTATTGTCTAATGTGTCCGAAAACCGAATTCTACACCCCTTCGATCTTAACCGGGAAAATTCTCGTTTGTGAATGGTATAATACCCGTGGGGAAATGTCGATTACTGACATTATAAGATAAATAATACAAAAATTATTTTAAAAAAATATCAAATAACACAAAATAGGAATATAAATATATAATAATATAATATTATGAAAGCAAACACAACACCAGTTAAAAAGAATTTTCATTTCGCGAACAACTAATATCAAATGAAATGATTAACGCGTGCCCTCTTCGTAACCCACCCACCACAAATGTACCTTTTTAAGCCGAATAAACACTCATTTTTTATCACACTTTAGCTTCACCAAAGTGTAGTAATGAAATAAATATAAACGTGTTGCAGTCAAACATGGGGGGGGGGGGTGGAGCTCTGTGCGTATGCAGTCAGCGCACACCACCACCATGACGACCTTTAAAAAAAGCAGATAATGAAAGAAAAGAGGTACGAGACATGTTTCAGCGAGTGTTATCAAGGCGTTCAGATGATTTATCATCTGCTACTACTACTAAATACGGTGTACGACGAAAGGGGTCATATGTTTGCTTTTTCTACCCATATAAAAATATTAACACTTGCGTACGGAAAAAAAAGCACACACACACAACCAGTAGTGGCAAATGTCGTTTCACCTACGGGATTGCGATTACAATGCATGATATTGTGTGCGGAATGGAAGACAAATGAAGTAACAAGGGTTGGAAGAATAGGCGAGCGATAATGTACCAGTTGGCGTTGCGTACGTACTTGGCAATCCAGGTGTCTGCAACCTGGTATACATCGGCAATGTTTCTCGGCGCCTTTAGTTTCTGCAACTGTTCCTCGTCGATGCTCAGCCGTCCGTCGCCAACGTGGGAGAAACCCTCCGGCAGCTGCATCGCGGCTCCAGGAAACACAACGGGTGCCAGGCACACGTACACTGCACACAATGGACCCCCCCACACACACACGACCGCGCGCGCGCGCGGGCTCTCAGGGAGCTGGCACACACAAGAGAACCGACGTCTTCTCGCACCACTTCTACCACACTCTCGTACGCAATGTTTTTGTCTGTCCGCCGCGTTTGGAGAAGCCTTCACACACACGGCACGCTATACACACCACTATATCGATATACACTGTCCCGTTATTCACCTACAAATACAAGCCCGTCACTCAAGGGCACATACACCCACCGCGAACGGCGACGGACGACTACTTCGGGGGTACCCTATTAGTTAAGAATAATTCGGACTCCCCGCATCACACACTACACTACTGCGGACAGCGCGAAAGGGAGCGACACACTCATACACGCACGCACAGCGCACTTGGGTTTTTTTTGTTGTAACGAATGGAAGCTTCCGGTACCAGTGTGTGTCGTCAGGGTTAACTTCTGCAAAGCGTTCGTTTGAAAGATGGCGGCGACAATGATGGCGACGAACTCTTCACTTCCTCGTATATGATATTTCTAGCGTTTGGCAGGAAAACGAGAAAACCGGACACGAAAAGAACAAAATTGAAAATTAGCGACAGTGTGGAAGGTGTGCAAGGGTGATGGAAAAATAATGAAAAAAAATATATATATGGCACCTATTTTTCGTTGGATCGGATCCAAAACGAAACAACGCAATAAGATTAACATAAAAACGAAACCACATTCCTAAGCACCCGGGGCCTTTTTTTATTTGTTTGCCAACTCTAAACAGTGTAACAGGGCGGAATACTTAGGCAAAGCGCGCAATGAAACCGTGTTATAGAATTCTTGAAAACTTAAATAACACATTCCGAGTGCCAATCGAAACGAATCGTTCGTCGCACCACCATACCAGGCGCGAGCCCGCACGCATTCGACACACACACACACACTCTCACACGCACGCAGTAAAGGCACACTTTGGACGGCGCGCGCTAGGCTCGACAGAAAATGTCGTCGGCTAGCTCAAGGTGGTAACGAGAATTGCACTACACGGAACAACGGTCGCGTCGAAATGTGTGCATGAGTGTGAGTGCGTGTGTGTGTGTGTGTACAACGAAATCCGAATGCAGTGCGTATGCTTCGGGCACAGTTCTCGGTAACGGGGAAACATGACACACGGGAACACACACACACACACACACACTCTGCACTTCATCTTGTTTTATCACAGTTTAGCTAATTCCACGGAGTTGGTGTAGTTGTGTTAGTGAAAGAGGAACAACATTTCCCTTCTCGCTAGCGGATGCGTGGTTGATGGAACGGGGAAACTAATTTTTAACTGGTGAAACACATAGATTATTTTGCTTGTAGTTTTTTTTTATCTTCGTCAAAATCAGTTTTGCGGTCTGATATCAATGCTGACGGTTCCGGAGTTGGTGTAGTTGTGTTAGTGAAAGAGGAACAACATTTCCCTTCTCGCTAGCGGATGCGTGGTTGATGGAACGGGGAAACTAATTTTTAACTGGTGAAACACATAGATTATTTTGCTTGTAGTTTTTTTTTATCTTCGTCAAAATTAGTTTTGCGGTCTGATATCAATGCTGACGGTTCGTTCTGTTACATATCGCCATTACACACACAGCGGCAAACAGCGATGTATCGACATGCTTCAATTGTCATTGCACTAATTGTAAGTTTAAGGACACCAAGGATTCCTAACGTTCTAGATAATGATAACGTTTCCCGACAGACAATCTGTACAATTGCACTAATTACAATCAGCCATCGTAGCTAATCGTAATGAAAATCATTTTGCAACCATACATGAATATTCACGTTCAATGCTTTCACCATCAGAACACAGTATATCTGGAGAGAACGCTACCAAAAAGGGCGGCATGAACGTAAAGGTAAAAGTGGTGACAAGAAAAATAAGACCAGACGCAACTGTACCAAGAACAGACGCGCATGTGTGCGTAACGAATTGGAGTCGGCTGCGCGCATTTCGGCGACAGAAGATGGCAGAAATTTCTTTTGTACTAGTTGCAGGGGTTGGCAATCTGTCAGCGAAGAGCTCGAATCACGAATAAAGCCCGTCTATTTTGGGCTTATCTTGATACTGTTTATGTTACGTTTATTTTCCACCATTCATTCCATAAGTGTAATTTGTATCGTCAGAAATGCAGTTAATAATTGTGATTCCAATGAATAATTTTAATTATTAACATGAATACTGCCGAACCCTGCAACTCGACGGTTTGACAGCGTCCAACTGCTAGAAAGTTTCAGTTGCGATCAATTCCAATCATTCTGCATCGGAAAGTCAAAGTGTGCTGCGTTAAAGGTGATTTCGGGCAACGGGTGGAAAAGAAACCATTCTTCTAAAGAAAACTCCCCGTATTCGCATCGCCGGTAAGTAACGTATCGCATTCCGTACGAAAGCGGTTCTTTTTCACGCATTTTGGCGCTTTTTGCGGGGGTGCGCGTTCTTGTCGCGCCAAAGACTGCCTGGAAGACTGTCAACCTTGCAGAGACAACACAATCTGAGTTAGATGCGTATTGTTCGATGCCAAAGCGATACCAGCCCGTTCACCCTCTGGCCATTAGACATCTCGTATCGTGACCAGCAGAGAAAGCACGGCCAATCGGTCTCGGGTGTAGAATTGGCCAAAGGAGGGAAATCCCGTAGCCGTGTACTTATCCATATCCTACGCATCTATCAACTTTTCTTTTCCGAAAACAGTGTAACCTACCGTGCACGCGTGTGTCACCGTGTGTGCGTCGCGCGACGGAAAAAAAGCGCGAAAGTTCCAAGCTGGAAGCGAGGACACGGAAAAACATAGCGACTAAACAACACCCGCGCGTGAAATAGCCTGCACACGCTTGAACATAGGAAGCCGAAGAAAGGAGAGTGCTGAACGAAAGGGTGGTGGGAGGCAAAGCGGCATGGGAGATCTGCCTGCGCTAGTGAATGAAATTAACATCAACAGCAACAGCATGGATTTTTGCGAAGATTTCCGCCAGGTGCAGATAATTCTGAATGGCGTCAATCAATACATTCACCAGTTTGATAAGATCATCTTCGACAGTGGTAAGAAATGTTTGTTCGTAGACGCACACACACACGCACACACAAACGCATGTACTGATTATTTACTTTCGTTGTCGCTTTTCTTTTAAGGAAATGAACCGTACATCATCGAGGTAGTGGCACGGTTGCTGAAGTATCTGCGCGTCCGGAACTATCTGAACGCGCAGAACAAAGTAAACAAACTGTACGAACCGGAGCTGCGTCGGATCACACTGTACCTGCTGCTGAACACGGACGTTAGCTTCCGGTACGATCTGATGGAGGACCATCGGGTGAACCATCTGCTCAAAAGTTTGCCCCCGTTGACCAAGTGCCTGCTGATGAACTGCATCTGGGGTCTCGATCTGGACCGCTTCTTCTACGAGATGCTGCGTTACGCACCGCTCTGGTACTCGATGCAGTTCATCGACCAGTCTATCGTTAGCTTCAACTACGGCAAACCGTACGAGGTGCTCACGCGCATCGAGTCGATGGTGTGCGCGATCTATTTCGCGATCTGCCGTACCGACTGTCATAAGAAGAAGCGGAGCGAGCGTGTTAACCACCAGCGAACGCTCGAACGGCTGTGCGACTACGTCGGGCAGATGTTGCGCTACGTCAACACGCCGGAACCGTCCAGGTTTGCCGGTTGGTTGAAGCAGCGCAAACATCGCTACATGGGGTACGTGCTGAAGCACATGCTGAGCATGACGATGACCTGCCTCGATCTGTACTTCCGCAAACCGGCTATCCCGGTCGATCCGGCCATGGCCGTGTACCAGCTAATGAGCGACGTGCATCTGCACAAGCCGGCACCGGTCGAGTACACGCAAACGACCCTGACGGTGCTGATCAAACTCAATCACCTCATGCTGAACACGCTCGAGCTGTGCATCATGCATGTGTCGCTCGAATGTTTCTGCCACTGGTCCGAAATCATGCTGCACATGGACGGGCAGGAAACGGTCACACTGCAGCAGGTGATCGGTGGTGCAGCGTACCACCTGTGCGAGGAACTAAAATCCCACAAACACTTTCGCCACAGCATCGTGCGCCATCTGACACAGTTTGCGAAGCGTCCGAAAACGCTCGCCGAGAAGGCGACGGAACTGAATCTGGGCACGCTTATGAATCGCATCGACAAGGTGGAATCGCCCGACGATCGTATGGTGTACTGGAACGAGTTCATACACCGGGGCGAACAGGTGTTCGATAATGCGGAGTGTCTTGCGACGGTCGACGAACACTGGGAGCTGCTAACCGAGGAGCATCTTCGCCTGATGATCGAGTACGAAAAGCGCATCCCGGCGGGGCGCGATGCCGCACTGTCGGACGACGAACCGTCGGACGAGCGTGTGCTGCTGCGGGAGGTGGTGTTGCGCGCGGTCAGTGCACTGCCGGCGGTCCAATTTTACCATCTGCTCAACCATGTCATCGACACGCAGGGCACACTGTTCACCTGGTCCGGCAACCAGGAGATGGTGGTACCGGCCGTCATACAGCTGGTCAACCGGCTGCAGAACACTGGCCATCGTGACACCGCCGACCGCCGTTCGTTGGGCGACGATCCGTTACAGCAAGCGCAGCAGCTAGTTTTCCAGTCGCCGAAACTGTTCTTCCAAACGCTCGTCACATCGCTGTACACACTGGCGACGAACAGCCCCCACGAGCCGCTGGTCGACGCGATTGTGCACATCATTGCACGGTACGGCACCGTTGCCAAGCGCTACATGGACGACTATCTCGTTCAGCTGCTGGTGACACGGTTCGACGTGTGCAAATCGCCCGCCCTGCTACGGTTCGCCGAGCGCCTGTTCGCAACGACAATTTATCTGCCGCACGATTTTATGACACACTTCATACTCACCGGTCTGAGCAACGCTTACCAGCAGAAGCACTTGCGGGCACTGCACGCGCTACTCGAGCTGATGGGGCGCGTATGGCGGGCGTGCTGCGCGGTAACGCCCACCGAACAGGCGGCGTCCGAGAAGCGACTAAAGATGATCCGCATGGCGGTGAATCAGCTGGCACTCGTATCCGATGGGCTGCGGTACCGATATCCACCGACGCACACCTCTACCGTAGTGGGTGGGGGCCAGACGGACCGAATGATGCTGGTGTGGATGGCCGTCAAGCTGCTGATGCCGACGCTCGATCAGCTGAACGCAGAGCTTTCGAGCACAGGTCAGTGGATGCGATAATGCCTGCCAATCAATTTCCATTTCCCGCTAACGAACGGTTGTTTGTTTGTTTTATACTAGATTTTAAAGATTTTCTGCGAGACCATATTTCGCTGTTGCATTCCTTTACCGCACACTACTTCTCCGACCGTCTGCGAAGCGACACACAGGCAGCCGCCCCGTTTCTATCGCCAACATGCCTAATGCACCTTGCAACACCACCACCTAAAGACTACTACGACGTCCAACACGAGGATGCGACCTACCTGCTGGAACTTTTGACCCAGTGCGCACGGGAAGAAATCTTCCCACTGGCCTGCCACGAATCGTTCCGTCGGTGTATGCTTACGGTGGATGCGTTCGGCCTGGTGTGGCGCTTGGCAATGCACAAAGCAACCGACTGGGTGCTGCACTGCGTCACCAATTTTGTGGCGTGTTTGCGGCACATGGTACTGCCGGCCGAAATCGAACAGGGTAACGGTACGAAGGCGTGCAGCGACGCAGTACAGACGGTGGTTGACCTGCTGGACGTTGTGCGTACGGAATGTGTCGCACTGCACGCCGAGGTGGTGGAATTCTACAATTACGTGTCGCGGGAGGCACCAACGGTTAACGTCACGGGACTGATGTCCTTCATACAAGGTGGTCAGCCGGTAGTACTCCACCGGTCACCTTCCAAGCCAATAGTGATGGATGTGTGCGTGGAACCGGAAGTGGTGGTAATTGATTCGAGCGATTAGTTGGCCGACCAGATGTGTATCAGTTTATCATTATGTTACACACACAATCACACTCTCACACACACACACACACACACACACACACACACACACACACATTCACACAATAGTTGCTTTACAATTTGCTTTACTTCTTTTGGAATTTTCTGTTGCTGGTTTGCTACCCTACACTATTCCTAGTGTATTTTCCTTTCGGTGCCTTCGGTGCGGGTCGCACTTTCGCACCGGTACCGGTACACGGAAAAGCGAAAGTCTCTCTTGGATTCCATACGCGCGAAAATTTAATAAACACTTGAGTGAAACGAAACGCACACCACCGGTGGATCGAACATCGTAATAAACTACTAAACAATGACAATCGTGTTGAAGTGTTGGTTTCTTTTACGTGTATTATTGTGCTGGCTGCCAACCGGTCATACTACAGCCTGAGGAAACTTTTCCACTCAAAATACCTGTCGCGACGGACGAAGCTGGGACTGTACAAAACCTTTATAGTCCCAGTACTCACATACGCCTCTGAGACATGGACGTTGTCCAAAACTGACGAAACCCTCTTAGCCGCGTTCGAGAGGAAGATGCTCAGAAGGATTTTTGGCCCCCGGATGTGTGGAAGGACAATGGAGGAGCCGCTACAACGACGAGCTCTATGAGCTGTACGGTGAACTCACCATCGTGCAGCGAATTAGGCTCGCCAGGCTCCGGTGGGCTGGTCATGTCATGAGAATGGCACCGGACGACCCAGCCCGTAAAGTCCTTTCAGGCCGTCCACATGGACAGAGGAGGCGTGGTAGGCCCAAACTGAGATGGAGTGATGGCGTTGATGCGTCCGCCAGAACGGCCTGGATATTAGATTGGCGCGACGACTGCGCTAGACCGTGAGCGGTATCGAGGATTGTTGCAGCAGGCCAAGACCGCGAAGCGGTTGTAGCGTCTGATAAGTAAGTAAGTATCTTGGATTATAAGTCAGCACTCGGATACGGTTTGGTAAGGTATGGTACATTGTCCTAAACAGACACAAGCCGACGAAACAGAGTTGCGCAGATGCTTTGAAGAATTTTTGGTTTCGTAAGTCTGCTGCTACACATGATCTCAGCATCGTACTCTTTAGCTAGACCAATAATAAAATGATGGCGTTGATGATCGTGAACGATTTACAGGCCGATCTGCATCTAGTCGGATAAGTAAGTGAGTATTTCGGAAATCAAAAGTACTTCGCTTTGTTTGCATATTGAATACCCACCAGTGTATCGTTTTCTAAACGTAAGGAAGACAGAACACGCGATAGATCAATGAGAGCGAGGAAGAGGCGTCTATTGCTTATTTCTTACATTCTAAATCGAAATCGTCGTCAGCGGAAAACATAGTTCGTGTTACAACAAACGGCTTGATGTCAAACAGTGCTCTCGTGCCGTTGCTCGTTTGAGCTACAACAGGTTCCTAACACCTAGCATTAAACAACAACACAGCTAATCACTATCTCTTGTAAGAGCGAGAACGAGCATTGAAAAAACACGTTTAAGAGAGCAGAACAGAGCGGAGACAGGAAAACAAAAATGTAAAAAGAAAAAAAAACAAACGCTGATGATGAAACGATTTTCCGAGCCGATCGCTTTAAACATCGCTCTGTTTCGATGTGATTAAGTAAAACACTGCTACAGTTGCGTGCAAACTGGCTAACGAGAGTAAATATATCGTGCCCTCATTGCGGCACGCATCTAAATGAATTAAGCACTGCGCGTTTGACGCCTAGGAGATGGTGCAGTCCATATCGCCGTGCTTCGGCAATTCGAGCACGGACGCGACTGCCCGGGCCATGTAGGTCATCGTACCGTAGCTACCGCTCGGCGCACTGTCGTAGAGATGCTGACAGATGTAGGCGGCCCCACCGCACAGCAGCAGGCCGGCGGTGGTGGTTTCGCGCATGTCCTTGTTCTTCGCGCAGCACAGCATCGCATCACCGTGGCTTTTGCGCTGATCTTCAAGAAACAGCTGGTTCGCCCGGTGCACTAGATGCTCCACGTAGATGATCGTGCCGATCGACGCGAGTATGTTGTGCTCGGTGACGAGCGTCAGCACCATCAGCGCTTCCACCACCAGCTGCCGGTACTCGGGCTGCGGGATCGTGTTGAGTGCCGTTTCCACCTCGAGCGCAAACTTCAGCTCGTTCGGTGTCATCTCTTGCGTGAGACTTTGGGGCAGTACGCGCCCCTCGATCGCTAGCCCACTGCACCGCTCGAGCACGGTCCAGACGCGTGGGTAGAAATCGCGCGGAACACGATTGAGGGCACCGTCGAGCCGGCGGCGCCGTAACCATTGGCCCTGCCGGTCGTCGATCAGTGAACCTTCGGCATTTTCCGGTTCGCCGATACCGATCTGGCTTTTCTTGCTGACGCGGCTCGATTTGCAGCTCACGATGGAGATGTTACCGCGCGCGACACTGTTGATCGCAAACTCTTTGCCGCTCAGGATGTGGTGGAGCAGATTCTTCATCTCGAACGGTGACAGATTGAGCAGATGTTCGGACGCTTGCTCGCCGTCACAGTTCAGCGTGCGGGATAGCTCCTTCGCCATCACCTGGATGATCAGACCGACCCGGAGCCGCAGCATTTCGTGGAAGAGTTGCGGCTCGGTACGGATAAACATTGCGAGATAGACGAGCAGCTCCTGGGACAGCATGGCGGTACTTTCGTCGTCACCGTACGCTTCGTGAATCACCGACCGTAACTCCATCTCGGGCAGTGGTGCCGTAATCGTGTGCTCACTGTTCGGTGGCATACCGACAGTAACCTGTAAAAGAGGAGGTAAGATGAACAACCCGGTTTACTACTCCATCCGCTGGAACACGGGCATCGCTGGCTCACGCAAAACTCACCTGTTTCTGGCGCACGAGCAGATCGGTTACGGCCTTGGCCAGGTCCTCGACGCGTTTGCCAAGCATGCCGGCAGTGTGCCGGACCAAGCCCCACATCTTCTGCTGGCAGGCTTTCTCGTACAGGCCCTTCAGCAGACCGCGCACCGTCACAACCCTGCCCTCCTCCAGCATGCCTTGGGAAGGGGAATCTTCATTAACGCCAGCGGTTAACTCTGTCGCCGGTAACCGTGCGGTACCACAGCGAGCAGGCAAGCAGGATGGTTAAGGCAAGCGACAGCAGTAGAGCGACAGCGGCAACACATCAGCACCAAGCCCCAGGGGTCGTGTAGCGAAGCGTGTGTACACGACGGTGTACAGCAAGTGCGGCATTGCAGGCAGTCAATCAGGCAGGCAACAAGGCAACAAATGATATATTGCGACAAAGTGCGAGCAGACCCACGCACGACCAGGTACAGATAACACACAGGACACACGTACGCACACAACAATGCAAAAAGAAGGCCCGGACAAATACGGAAAAGAAATATAGATATCATAAGTGAGTAAAGCGTCACCGGTAGTGTGAAGTAGACAGTATACAATCCCGTTGTTAGAACCCCTAGCTAGCAGTGCTATCATGTTTTCCCAGTATCGAAAACGTCACAAACAAATGCAAAAAATGGTTAGATTTTCTAATACTTTAACATTAGAAGCACCTTTGTTGTAGTAGCTTTAGACTCAAACATTGAACAAATGGGCAGTACCCTTAAAAGGTTTGTTAAACTTTTACATTTGGCAGTGTTTTCTAGATCCCACATATTTAAAATGTTGCGTCGCTCGAAATACACAACAACATAATCATAGATGTGTGTGCGTGTATTTCAAACAACGCGTCGTTTTATGGTTGGTTTAAGGACATGGTTCTTGAACATAAACATTAATTTGTACGTGCAACATCTTTGGTATATGTCCCCGGGAAATTAAACTACACCTCGCACAGTGCCCCGTGCTAATCAGATGCGACAAACTACCCTCACATACAGACACACAGCAACACACAGAACAGAAACCCCGACACAGGCATTCGATGGTGCAAAACGTACCGGTGTTAAAATCGAGTCCTTGCGTATCGACAAGATGCTGCAAAATGTCACCCTGCTCCTCGAGGTTCTCCGTCTCCCGGAGCATAGCGATCAGCTCCTCCACCTCGGTGTTTTCAAAGTTCGTCTCCGTCGTGGGCCGATGTCTCGGTAGCGGCTGAATGTGTATCTTTGGCACTACAAGGAAAAGCATTAACACATGAGTTGCTCCATACAATGTTCTCGCCCGCACTCTGGCTCTGGCTACTTACTGGCCGCCGTTGCTGACGTTTGAATGTGCAGCTTTTTGTTATCGTCATCGAGCGATACGCGCTCACCGTAGCGTGGCTGCGCTTGGGTGTTGGGCGATGGATCCCGCGATGTTGGCGAACCGCCGGACGCAGCAGTCCCGCCGGTCGCACCAGTTGCCGCCGTACCGACGGTAGTTTGGTTCGGTTCCAACCATTGCGGCGTAACGTGCGAAAGACGGCGCTCCGTCACATTACCCTCCATGCCGAGCGTTTCCGCTGGTTTTTTTTTTCGAGAAAGTAGGAAGGAGGAAAGCAACCAGTTAAAGGGCCGTGGCTAGGGAAGTACCTTTTAGTTTTGCTACTTAAGCACCGCTCTACGTACAGTCGACGTTGATCGAACGCGTCTTCTTAATCGCACCCTTTACGGACATGCGGCGGCGCAAGTTCTTCGGCCGCAGTCCGGACGAACGGATCGAGGTTGTCGAGGCCCGGTGGCTAAACGAACGCAACAGATGCTCATCGAGGTATGCCTGTACGGCCGGATTTAGCGGGGGGGGGGGGGGGGGGGGGCAGAAATAAAAAAAAAAACAAAATTGAAATTTTCAATTCTCCCCTTTAAGCTGCGCTGCTAATCGAAACATACTATCAGGATATCCATCCTCCTGGCTGCCGAGAAAGCTAAGGTCCGTAATTGCCGACGTGTTGATGAAGTCACCCAAATTGCCGAGTATGACGCGGGTACCGCTGATATAACCCGATTTTAGCTTCTTCATTGTCTGGATCATTGCCAGCGGGACTTTGTTGTTATCTGGACGATGCAAGCGCGTGTCACAAACAGGGGTAATAAGATGATAGTTAGGTAACGTTTAAAAATAGGGGCGCATATTTGTCGGATGCTACTCTCAGGGTAGTATGACGCGGGTACCGCTGATATAACCCGATTTTAGCTTCTTCATTGTCTGGATCATTGCCAGCGGGACTTTGTTGTTATCTGGACGATGCAAGCGCGTGTCACAAACAGGGGTAATAAGATGATAGTTAGGTAACGTTTAAAAATAGGGGCGCATATTTGTCGGATGCTACTCTCAGGGTGGTACACTGTATAAGTTTAGGAGCCGAGGTTTAGTAACGATTTAAAACATTTCTTAGAGGAACTTATGTGGCATTGCAGATTTGTTACCGGGAGGCATGCAGTAGAGAGGATAATGTGAGGGAAGGTTGTTAAGGTAAGGTTTTTGTTTCTTTTGTTGTGGCGTTATGGTGAAGTGTGAACACGATTTGGACGTAGAACTTCCATACGTAAAATGTCTTAGAGTATCGGTGGAATTTTTCAACTCTGCTACACTATGACTACACAGAATAAATCGTTACACAGGACTGGCGACAAAACGTTAAACATACAAACACACATCGGATTGGACAGTGTGATGCTCCTGAGCTATGCGTTAGATAAAAACAAAACTCACAGATTATGTTAGTTTGTTGTCAAAAACAAAACCAAAAACTAATCTATTCTCATACCCATGCTTCAAATCATTCAGGAGTTCTCACTAGAAACGGACAAACTACAACTTATCGTTCGAACAATAGTTATGTTTCCCGAAGCAGAGGGCGACACAGTCAACACGAAGCGAAACATGAAACCACCGAATAAGCTTACGATGGATATGGGTAATTTGAACAGAACTGAAACGGCAATCAAAGGAACAGAACAGAACAGCAAAAACCCCAACCCGAATCGAACATAACATCGAAAAGCCGGTAGAGCAGATGGACACACTGACTGGGTAAATGTATCCAAATGTACAATTGTTATGAACGGTGTGTAGGTATGAGTAGAGTAGAGAGAATTAATGGTATGCCCAAAGCTGTCAGGTCCAACCAGGGAGGATGTGTATGTATGTAATATATTAATCAATCTAGCGACGGATGAGTACGCGCTACCAGAACGCTCCATACAGGATTGCTGGATGACACACAATATGACCGTGTCGATCGACCTCTAATCACAACTCGTTTTTTGATGTTTTAAGTTTAATAAGGATGAAAATTTAAGTTGGAAATTGATGAAACAAAAAAGCCAGATGTTTTTAACCAAAAAATGATAGCGATACCGTATGCGAATGAATGATTTGGGCAGGGGGGGGGGACTGGCGGAGATGCATGTAAATGAAAATAGGAGGACAGTTTGTTTACGGTGTCGCGGCAGTCGGCGTATCGTTGTAACACTTGCTGTGATGTATAATTACCTAAGAGCCAATGGGTTGCCATCAGTGTGATCGTAGGTCGACCGAGCAGATGGCGCCAGCTATAGCTAAGGAAATGGAAAGATTGCCAATTATTTGTTTGTGGTGGAGCAATTTTTTGTTTAAATGTGAAATATTGAAATTTGCACCGTGCTGCTGATGGTTCGGCTGTCCCTACCAAAAGATGGAGGGTATGAAGACTAGTATGTGCCAGCAGCCACCGGTTTCGGTTCACTCTCTCTCTCTCTCGCAATGTGGTTTGTCTGATATTCATCCTACACGGGAAGGTGGCATCCAATTAGTGATCCAATGCAGGGGATTTTACGGGTCCGAAAATGAAATGGCCTCCTCACTGCTCATGATGAATTCATTCTGACCCGTAAAACTTTGCAACTGTACACATATGTGGGTGTGTGTGTGTGTGGTTGTGTGTAATGGTGTTCAAATGTAGACAATTTTGACGATTGATATAGGCCAATGAAACCGACGCAAAAACCAGAAAAGAAAACACCTTCAAATGAACAGGACCAATATTGGTGTTGTGGAGACTAAAGCTAGACTTCAGTAGATTGGTAAATCCGTACAGAGACTCTTTCTTTCAGGGCCAGAAAGAAGCTTGCCTACATCACACATATTAAGCTATACTTATTCGTATGTAATGTACAATCGTGCGATCGTGGATTGGAGATTGTTTAGCCTTCACTCAATCAGCATCCAAACAAACCAAAGCAAAACGAGTTAATAACCAAAACCTCACGAAGTATGTTGGAAGGAATGGGTTTGTTGTGTGGATTTTTAGTGGATAAATGCGTTTCAGCAACCTTCACTCGAAACATGAACGAGGAAAAAAAGGTTCTACTTTGATAGGAAACACGGCAAAACTGTGCAAAACAAAAAAGAAACAAACAAAAAAAAAAAAAAAACACTAACACGGAGTGAGGAAAATCAAGGGAACTAACTACTATTTACAATAATAGCGTGCACGGGCTGGTGTATCGTCGAACGACAATGGAAGTAAACGGAAAAGTACGCCAACGTGACGCGGGATTGCACTACCGGAAAAAGGGAGGTGATTTTCGTGAATGGTAAGAAACACAATGGGGGAAACAAAAACAGGAACCGGAAGGAAACCAAAAGAAACAAAGAGAGATAGAGATAGAAAGGGGAGAGTAAGAGTGAGAGCGAGAGGGTAAGGTGTTTGACCGACCTAGATGTACAGTTTTCAGCACCAGCGTAAGTAACGGACGACCGAGTAGATTCTGCCATGCTGACTTCAGGAAGTTTATCTCACCCTTTAGCAGATCGATCATGAGCTCGTTGTCGGAAGCGATATAGAAACGGTTCACGTCGGAGAACTGTTGAGTTTGGATGTGAAGGAAAGAGTTGTTGAGAAAAAAAAATAAAATAAACAGAAAAACAAACGAAATACACGCGCACACACACACACATAGAAAAATATCGGGAAACGATCGGGTGTGTGAGCGAGTGCATAATAAAGGGGCCAAGATAAAGGGGCAAAATCGTTGGAAACAGGTATATAGTTGATCGCACGCAAGCTAAAACCAAGAGATAGATAGAGTAGTAGCGCGTGTGTACAAGTGTGGGTGATGCTTCTATGTACAACAGTTCCTCGCCATCTTGAACTTCACACCAGACATGACAGGATCGTGTGGTACAGTCGCAAATGTACAAAACAAAGCAAAAAATTGCAAAAGGTGGAAACATTCTGCAGCTTTGTCAGCAAAAATCAGTTTTATGTGGCCTTGCTTCGCCGTCGTAAATGTGTGTTTCTGTGTATGTGATGTGTGTCGTTGTATTACCATCTAGTACGGGTTGCAGCAGACTTTCGCTCTCCTTAAAGCTTCTAGAGAAAATTAAACAAAAAAAAACAAAGGGCAATCCTCCCATCGGATAGCACCGCAACTCATACCTGTGGTGTAAACGCAAAGATGCGATCCTTCAGCGAGTACAGCTTGCTGGTGCTGAGTATACCGACGTCACGCGACTTACGACCGGACAGGCCGAGCTTTTTGTTGCGCCCTAGGTACGTGTACAGGTGGCTAAGTACACGGGCTGGCTGTACCTCGATCGGGGCCACATCCGCGATCGTCTGCACCTGTATACCGTGCTCGGCCAGCTTGTCCCGTATATCGTTGTCCTCGGCCAGTATAACGACCTGCACGACCACGTCCGGTTTCTTCTGCGCACCGAGCCGTCGATTTAGCGGATCCAGCTCACCAACGGCAAGAAAACCCTAAACGAACACACGAAACTCCATCACACTGAACTGTGTCACGATAATGGCGATTGTTAGCGCTAGTTACCTCCTGCAGCAGCTTGCCCAGTATGTACAGCGATTGGCCCCAAAGGAACGGACACCGTCCGACGACGACACGCTGCTGACTGCCGGGGATTTGATATTCCGCCGCGACTGCCTCTTCCGGTACCGCGTACAGCTCCGGTATCAGCTTCATGCCTTCCTCCGTCTTGACGAGTATTTCCTCCAGCTTCTGCGAGTACTCCGTGACCGCCTGCTTATCGTTCTGGAACGCTTTGTTCAGGATAAGGTAGCAAAAGAACAGCGGCCACTCGCACTCAATCTTCTCAAACATCCGCAACTCCCACCGCTCGTAGTACAGACGCGTATTATCCTCCTTGGGCGTTTTGTACCCATCGCGCAGAAACCGTTTGCAACCGTACCGGCCCTGCAGCCGCGTAATGATCGCTTCCTGCGTGGTTTCAATTAGCTGCGGATCGTCGCACGCAAACGCCGGAAAACCGACCACGGACAGTAGGCCCGCATCGAGCTCCTTGCTGTTGGATTCGCGGGGCAGCATCGATTGCAGCACCGCCTGACATTTGTGTGCTTCGTCCGCCAGCACGTGAATTACGGATCCGGACCCGCCGCGCGCACCGAACAGATCCAGCTCGTTCATCGCTTCCAGGGCCGCCTTTGCCATACCGATCGAGCTCGCATTCAGCTCCGGCTGGCCATGGTTCGACTTATCGCCACGCTCCCAAATCCCGTAGTCCGGGATGCAGTACGCCGACTCGATGTAAAACACCAGATTCTGGATGAACGCAACCTCGTCGAGTGAAAACACAATCTGCAGCCCGGACGCGGTCATCTGCGCCAGGATGAGCAGGTAGAGCGAGATGGCATCGATCTGCAGATGGCCCCACTCACTATCGCCCACAACGATCTGCCCATTCCGGCTCGAGTACTTTGCGTGCAGCGAATCGAGCGGATTCTGGGACGTTTTGAAGCGTTCCACCTTTTCCTTCTGGTTCATCATGGCCATCAGCAGGCCGCGCATTAGCTTCACACAGCACTGCTCCAGCTCGTACGCTTTCGCGCGGTCCTCGTCCTGGTCGGCTATCTTCTTGTACGCCATTGATAGTCCCCACACAGCCAGTATGCAGTACACGTTGTCGCGTATCTGGAAAGACAAACCACGAGTTTAGCAAGCCCATTCTAGAAGGACGGTGACCTTCACGACGTTACGGCTACTTACCCACGCATGCTGGGTTTGGGGGCTGGCGGGAAACAGCCCAGTCACTGGTTGCTGATGGCGCATGATAAGCCGATGCACAATCCGCTGGTAATAGTCGAGGCGGACCCCCGAATTGCTTCGGCTACGCATCCTGACCTGTAGCACCTATGCGCGCTCTCTCTCTCTCTTTCTCAAGCTCGATTTCGATCGGATTTTCACAAACGAAATCCGTGTTCCGTAACACTTGGAGTGTCGTTGTCTCCACCTACCGTCGATTTTCCGATCCGACACACCGTAAACGTCGTCGTCGACGTCACCGCACCAGTTACCGAAGGATGTTGATTGTGTGATTTACGCGATTGAGTTGCTTCTGGTTGATTGTGCGTGTTTAAGGTGGGGCCACCGTCCCGCACCGTTCCGGTGGAAATTGCGCGACCGTAAAGGTAGGGAAAACCCGGAACAGCTAGCTGAACCCGAGCGAGCGAGTGAAATTTTCACCCGTACCCGTCGAGTTCCGTGTGTGGACGAGATGATCTTTACGGCGCCGACGTTCGCTCTGGTCCGAGAATGTCACTTGAATGTCAATTCAATCAAACACACACTCGATGGTGCAATCGCCAGCAACGAGGGTGGCCTACAACGCGGACGGAAGCGAATGGGTCTATGGTTGTCCAGCTGGTTAAGGGTTGGTTTAGTGTGTACGAGAATGGACGGAAAATTTGCCCACAGCATGAGATTCTCAAGCACTATCGCATGCTGGAAAAGATGTTTCACTTTCGCATTGTTATTGTACGTGTTTGTGTTGTATTTTTCTCTCTTGCTTCTTCTTCCAATGACAGGTCACGTCATTTTGATGGTACACGCGTGTGTGCGATTTGGATTTTTTTCACTAGGAATTTTGGGATTCTGGCTGGTTCGGTACAATGCGAGGAACAGTTGGAAGATTACAATTTAAATAGAAAAAAACATAAATAGAGAAGTTTTATTCTATGCAATATGCGTTTTGAGCATATCACATCATAAAACACTTTCTTAACGTACGTAACATCGGCCTTTGTACTTGCCTTGCCCATTTTTTTTATATTAAACAGCAATTACATACATTTTGCTATCTCGATTAGCTGTAGTTTTGTTCGGACTGCTCAGCGATTGTTATCGTGAAAAGCGTTTCGAGTATTTAAAAATGATCTTCGGTTAAAGTCCCCGGAAAGCTACAATTACTGTGCGGCCTTGAACACTGTTGCAGAAATCCTTGACTCCGCTCACGAATGTCGTCTTCTACCAATCCAATATCTCAACCTATTTGGCGGACGCATCAGCGTCATCACTCCTTCTCAATTAAGCGGCGAATGAGACATTCAAGACCCAACGACTCCGTAAAATAAATAAAGACACACCATCTCAAATTGGAAGCTTCCATACCGGCAGCAAAAAAAAAATGTCTGGTGAATATTTCAACACGAACCGTATAACCACCATAACCACTTGCCTGATCTCTTGGTAAGTTTCGGCTTCATATGAGAGCTTCAAACTTCAGAGCCCTCCAGAAGTCCCATTAATGGTAGCAAACGGTCCGGAGAGATTTCTGTGCAGCTGGTCGTAAAGTTAGTATAGTAGCTCTTCAAAGAATGGAACAAGACGATATCTAGATCGATAGGGGAAAAGTTTTGTATGCAGTATTAAACGCCATTATACTTACTTATCAGGCGCTACAACCGCTTCGCGGTTTTGGCCTGCTACAACAATCCTCGATACCGCTCACGGTCTAGCGCCGTCGTCCGCCAATCAATTATCCCGGCAGTTCTGGCGGACGCATCTACGCCATCACTCCATTTCAGTTTGGGCCTACCACGCCTCCTCTGTCCATGTGGACGGCCTAAAAGGACTTTACGAGCTGGGTCGTCCGGTGCCATTCTCATGACATGACCAGCCCACCGGAGCCTGGCGAGCCTAATTCGCTGCACGATGGTGAGATCACCGTACAGCTCATAGAGCTCGTCATTGTAGCGGCTTCTCCATTGTCCTTCCACACATACGGGGCCAAAAATCCTTCTGAACATCTTCCTCTCGAACGCGGCTAAGAGGGTTTCGTCAGTTTTGGACAACGTCCATGTCTCAGAGGCGTATGTGAGTACTGGGACTATAAAGGTTCTGTACAGTCCCAGCATCGTCCGTCGCGACAGGTGTTTTGAGAGGAGAAGTTTCCTCAGGCTGTAGTATGACCGGTTATCAGCCAGCACCCTCGCGCGCAGTTCAACTTCTATGTTGTTATCGGTGTTGACTTTTGACCCCAGATAAGTGAAGTTTTGGACGACTTCTAAGGTGCGATCACCTATCTGTACATCACCCCTGCGTAAATCAGTGTTTGTTAGCAGGGCCGCTGGTGGTACCACCATCATTTTGGTTTTGCCTCGTTGATCTCCAACCCGAGGTTCAGTGCCGCATGCTCGATCCTTTGGTAAGCTTCTGCTACATAGGAGAGCCTCAAACCAATGATATCTATGTCATCAGCGTATGCCAAGATCTGGAGTGACTTATAGAAGATGGTCCCCGAAGTTTCCACCTCCGAGTCTCGGATGGCCCTCTCTAGCGCCAGATTGAATAGGAGGCAAGCAAGCCCGTCTCCCTGGCGCAGACCCTTGGTGGTAGCAAAGGGTCCTGAGAGATTTCCAACCACCTTCACCTGGCATGTGATGTTGGTCATCGTCATACGTACAAGCCTGGTAAGCTTGGCCGGGATTCCAAATGAGCTCATTGCGTCGTAAAGTTTTACCCTGGCTATGCTATCGTATGCGGCTTTAAAATCAATGAAGAGATGGTAGGAGTGTAGCTGCTGTTCCGCCATCTTCTCCAAGATTTGCCGCATGGTGAATATCTGGTCAGTGGTTGATTTTCCGTTTCGGAATCCTCTTTGATAGTTTCCAACTATCTCTTCAATGAATGGGACAAGTCTGTCTGCCATTATAACCCAACGTATATCCCAACGAAGTAGATGAGATGGGCAGGTTCCAGTCACAAGGCATCGATTTCAGTATTACCGATCCCACCGATCAGTAATAATCTGCTAAATTCCCCAATCAAGTGCCGCGCCCTCGTTTATGGCCTACCTCATATGAGTACCTAAAAACTCGTAGCCTTGAAAACCCTTCGGATGTGTTTTGTCTAGCATAATTAGCACCTTCGCCGGCATTATTCCAACGTCTCGCTGCTCTTTTTCGCAAATTGTTTTATGCAACCAATCAATAACTTACATGTTGTGTTCTTCTTTTTTCTCTCTTTTAACTCAAACAATCTCTACACACATACCCACACACAAAGGCTCGGCCCGATTCTGCTGTGCCTCATAAGGAGGCGTTCGACTTTAACACCCAGCCCATCTGTTGTATTTTGTTTAGCTTATCGCTTGAATACATCACTTATTTCATTAATTAGACCGCGTGCATTCTGTGTTTAGCTTTCGTTAATCGTACTGTGTTCGTTCGATGAGGAGACAGATGGGATCGGATTGTGGCGGGTTATCTGTTTGCGAGCGGTTATGAGAGCTTGGCTTTACACTATTGCATTGTAATCCGTTCTGCGTTCGGGTATGGAGCGGTCAGTGTTGTGCACTGCCTCTACCTACCACCCTGTGGCTTCAACTATTCGGGGGATATATTGGGTGTACCTTTATTGTCTGTTTTAAATCTGCACCATCATCAACCATCCATCGTGTTATGCTTTTCTGCTGTTTTGATTTGAAAAAGAAGAAAACACAAGCCTTTTGGTTGGTTTTTGTTTGTTTGCCTGCTTGCTTACACACATTCCCTGCTTTACCTTCCCGTTCCCTAATATCTTAAAACTCATGTTTAATCGCAACAACAACAACAAGAATGATGTCGACAATAAACTAGATTCACTAACAGTAACAAATTAAAAAATAAAAAGAATCAAAATCTAACAAACAAAACATAAAACAATATATTTTTTGAAAGACAAATACACCAAAGCTCGAACGTACGCGTTGGTCGCTTTTGTATGTGGTGAACACAACGCACGAAACAAAACATTATAACGCTCACACATTAAAGCCCCGAACTTGATACATATTCCCTAGCATCCATATGTCCGGTCGGTCAAGTGCCAGAATTAGTAATTGATTTTGCAATAATAATAGCCTACAATTAGAATAAAAATAGTTATTTATAAAAACAAACAGTACCCTCACCCTTTCACTCAAAACCTGATCAGTTACATTACATACATTAATTAGTGGGTTGTTTTTGATTAACACGCTTACACGATACGTCCTATCCCTATGGGATATTCTCATGTTTTTTGTTTTGTTTTGTTGTAATTTTACGCTAAAATATAAAACAATAAAAAAAAAACATAACAAACCTGAAATACAACCTTCGACGCATATCTCATTCATTCTTAGCTTGTTAGCCTAACTGTTGGACACGAAAACAAAGCTAAAACAGATCCCGGATCCTGTTTTCCTGCATTCAAAACTTTCCTGCTGTGTGCCAGCAAGATTCGTTCCGACACAGCGAAGGATTCCGTTTGAATAAAACGATCATAATGCTACTATAAAACTAAATTTGCCTACTACTGAACCATCGTTTGGATGGTTTGGCGACTGTCAGGTTCGAGATTTTGTTAAATTAAGCAGTGGTGCACACTAGAGATGAGAATAATCACTCTTTTCGCAGAGTTGAATCAGAGTGAGTGAGTGGTTACAAGGATTTGAATCTTTGACTCACTCTTTAAAGATTCATGAACAAAAATTACTCTAAACATATTGTTAAATTACTTTCTACGTTTCAACTCACTCACACTCTCTGCGCCGACTAGTAACTCCTTTTGGCATCAAACTCACTCCTTTTCGCATCAAACTCACTCCCTTGAGTTCAAACTCACTCCTTTGAGTTCAAACTCACTACTTTTGGCTTCAAACTCACTCCTTTTGGCTTCAAACTCACTCTCACTGGCTGCGCAGGCTAGTGCCTCACTCCTTTTGGCTTCAAACTCACTCTTATTCGCTTCTAACTAGTGACCAACTAATTTTGGCTTCAAACTCACTCAATAAGAGTGAGGAAGTCTTGGTCAATAGTTGCCGCATCGAGTGAGAGTGAGTTTGATGCCAAAAGGAGTAAGCCACTAGTCGGCGCAGCGAGTGAGAGTAGGTTTGAAGCCAAAAGGAGTGAGTTTGAAGCCATAAGGAGTGAGTTTGAAGCCAAAAGGAGTGATTTTGAAGCCAAAAGGAGTGATTTTGAAGCCAAAAGGAGTGATTTTGAAGCCAAAAGGAGTGAGTATGAAGCCAAAAGGAGTGAGTTTGAAGCCAAAAGGAGTGAGTTTGAAGCCAAAAGGAGTCACTAGTCAGCGCAAAGATTGAGATTCATAAAAAAATCTTTATGCTGAGTTGAAACTATAAACTCCTTTGCAAGATTAAACTCACTCACTCACTCTTACTCATTGTGCACAACTCTAGTGCACACGCGTCAAACAAAGTTACGTCATTTGGCTTAAAATACAACATTGCAACAATTTTGTTTTCGCTCATCGCGTCCTGTTATACACGTCTTATTACTACCGTTTTTTTTTTGTTTTACCTATTTCTGCTACACTTTTGTTTCATTTTTTTTTGTTGTTTCGTGGTAACCGAACGTCGATGCAATTGCTTGCCCCCCTTTGCTGTACGCACAATTTACTGCACGATCCATCCACCTTGCCGGTCAGTGTGGAATTGGCTTATTTTATACGCGCAGCACAAATATCTGCCTAATTGCAATTATTTAGTGCGCGGCGCGGCTGAAATTTTGCTACAATAACAAATACAAATCAACCAGGGCAAACATTGATTCACTTGACGATTTATGGCTCGTTTTTTGATACTACGCCCAGTATTTGATAAGTTAAGCGAAGTTAAGCCGGTTTGCTTTCTTCAAAAACGAGTGTACAAGACGATCCATTTTTGCACGAACGATTTAATTTACAAGGGGAAAAAAACGACGAATCTTTGTGTGTCATCCAACGTGCAACATTGCACGCCTAGATGCGCACAGCAGTGTAGATGATTTCGAGGAAAACAAAACGGGAAGGAATTGGCGCCTAATGTTCACATCTAACAATTACTTATCAACAATCTAGTGCTGCACATTCCATGCTGCTAAGAGTATCCCCCGGAGGGATGCTTTACGTTCCGAGCGAAATGCATTTGCTAAGGATGCGCTTACAACACTCCTTCCTTACTTCCCTTTACCAACCCACCTTCATATCCACGGAGCTTTGCTTCGATGGTTTACGATTTGGCTTTAAATTTGTTACCGCGCAGATACCGTACACGGCCACCTTTTCTATTGCACATGTTGGCATTGACGCTGTTGCTGCCGTTACCACCACCAACGACAGTCCGATGGCGTTTTCCCGGGGGCGGTGGTTGGCGTCGCTGGTGCCGACGGTGCTGCCGCGGTTTGCCACGGTCGGTTCCACACCGACCACATCCGGACGACGATGCCGCATGGTCGAGTTCTTGCATCGCCTGCTGTATAGCCAGTTCGAGCTGTGCGTTCAGTTTACGGCTCCTAAAAAATGAGACACGCGAAAGAAGGGGGAAAAGCGTAAGCGCACTTGTGGTAATAGCAAACAAACCGAGAACAAAAAAAAATCCCCATTCCCCACCCCCCCCCCTTCCCCGCATAAACCGTTTCCCGTAGGAAACCACCCCGTGCGAGCGCATCGCAAATCGTGCTGTGAATCAGTTGTATTTAGTCTCACTTTCTAGCATCCTTCTGCGCTCGGTGATGTATCTCCAAACCTTCGGAAAGGCTCTGCAATGTTTCTACCTCGACCCGTTCCGCGCTGGCACGCCCCGGCCCGAACCACCGTACCCATACGTGGGCCTGCTGTTGTGCGTCTGTGGCCGGTGACCGTTCACTGGATGGTTTGATCGCACCATCGGCTGGTGCTGATGCGGGTGCTTTCAGCTCATCGCTGTCGCTGGCATTGGTCGGTGGTACAGTTGTGGCCGCTAGTGACGGTGGTGCAGGAACCACTTTACCCGGCCAGGCAGGAGATCCACGTATCGCGCCCCAAACAAGATCGCCCACCCGAAATTGTCTCGATCCCTTTAATGGTTCAACAGTGCGAGCAACGGTGCCGTCCGAAACGCTCGGACTCCGACGCAAACGCTTCATGGTACGGCTTTTGGTCGTGGTCGTGGAGTTTTCACTCAACGAAGGGGTAACATCTGGTGGGGTTTGAGAGGCCGAGTCAGGTGGATAAAAGGGGGAGTAGGGACACAAACGTAAGTGAGAAGATGTCAATCAAATAAAACAAAATAAACAATAAAACTGCGTACGCTCATTTACGGTACACAGACACAGATAATGGCGGCAGGATCATCACAGGCCCTTCACCAGTGATTTTGCGTTGTGGTAGTATGTGTGTGAAGAAAGTTCTTAGTAGCAACGGTAGGACAAACGCACCCATCGGTAGGTAGTTAGTAGTGTTTCGGTATTGTATCCGCAGCATACACGCGCACACGAAGAGTACAAGCAGTAGGCAGTAGCAACATGAGTTAGTGGCAAATCGCCGCACCTGATTGATGAGCATATGATGAAGCAGTGAACATGGTAGTGTTAATTATAATGTGAAAACAACACCAAGGATTAGGCAGTTTCTTGACAGACCATAGTTTATACCGTAAGCCAGCTCTCTGTTCTATATTGATGTTAATAGGCCCCAACGAAATGTAACAAAACACATCCAACACCAACACACAGCGTACTGGAAACCCATCTTACCATAGCTTTGCGCTGGGAGCACATCCGTCAGCAGGCACGTGGATCCTTCGGTCGGGGTTGACGGTACAGCAATACTTAGCTTAACGCGATGTTCCGGTTGCTGTTTCTGGGCAGTCTTTACCGCAGGGCCACGGCGCATGGAGCCTATGCCCGATGCCCGTGGTGGTGCCATCCTGCCGGTGCGATTGGGCGATTCTGCGAGTGGAACTCCACCTACACCAGGAAAACAAAAGTAAATAAACAAACACATATGAATCTTCTTTGCTTGTGCGATCAGTCGTTCACACAAAACACGACTAGCAATATTGATGACTTGTAATATAGATAAACATGAAAGGATATCTGCCTGTTGCGACTAGTATCTTTCTGTGGCCCTAAGAATTGTTGGTGTATGTGTAAATCTGTGACTGTGAAACGGACTATCCACCTATTGGGAAAAACGCAAATCAAACAAGCCCAGTAATAGCAATCCCATATATCTCGAGATTTAACTAGTGTTGGGAGATTCGAGACTCGGAAGATTCGAAGATTCGAAAGATTCGAATCTATTGGATCCCATTTGACGGATTCGATCCTCCTGGGATTCGTTTGGGATTCGATCCTCCTGGGATTCGGGATTCGATCGGATTGGGATTCGATTGGGATTCGATCGGATTGGGATTCGATGGGGATTCGATCGGATTGGGATTCGATAGGGATTCGATCGGGATTCAATCCAACTGGGATTCGATGGGGATTCGATCCGACTGGGATTCGATGGGTATTCGATCGGATTGGGATTCGATGGGGATTCGATCGGATTGTGATTTGACGGAGATTCGATCCGACTGGGATTCTATGGGGATTCGATCGAATTGGGATTCGATTGTAATTCGATCGAATCTAGATTCAATTGCGATTCAATTGGATCAAGATTCGTGTGGGATTGGATCTTTTTTGAATTTATCGCGATTCAACTGAGATTCGGCTTTCACGTATACTTGATTGCTTGCGTTTTATCAGGAATAGATTCGATTAGACTGTATTGTTAACCCATTGGCTGTTCTGCAGTCGTTTTGTTTTCTGTTTTGTCATGTTCTACGCTACGCGAGGATTTTTCTCTGTCTTATCCCACGCTGCTGTGATGACGATTGGGATTCGGATTCGGACTCGGAGATTCGAGTCCCTAGCGGGATTCGGATTCGAAGATTCGAATCCCTAGTGAGATTCATATTTCCCATCACTAGTGTTGACGCTATAGTAAAGCCCTTGAGGCAAACAATATATAACTACGAAACGACTTATCTACTTACCACCGTGCTGCTTCGCTGCGCCTTGCCAGGACGTTTGCTGCTGCTCAACAGGGGATGTCGCGTGTACCGGACCCTTCAGCGTAATTGCTATCCCAGGCACGGCATCACTTTCTCCGATGGAAACACACTGACAAACAAAAAAAAAACAACATTTAATTATCAAAAAACCCCATTGAGCCGGAGCCGGAACAGATAACCATCGGTGCGTAGTACATGCAACCAATCTTACATTGCTTTTATCCTGGTGGTAAACAGTGTTCGGTTTAAGCTCGGTAGTACCCGCAGTATCCTCTCTGGGGGCCACCTTCGCTTCATTCGCACCTTCCGCCATACCTTCCGGTAGACTGTGGGACGCTATAGGGTCGGGCTGTACAGCTTCTGGCCGAGTGGTAGTGGTTGCGGCCGGCGTAAGCGTAATCTGTTGCGGTTGCTGCATTGTAAGATTAGCGACTGGGAGTGCTTGGGTGGCCGTTACAATGCCGAGCCCACCACCTCCATTGCCTCCATTACCGAAGAGCCCGGTAGGTGTGGCCGGTGTGTTGGTGGTGCTGCTGCTGCTGGTGATGGTACCCGCCAGTGGACGTTGGTTGACGTTGGTGGGCGGGCGTGTGGTGGCGGTGGTTCCACTCGCACCGATCAGGTACGACTGCTGGCCCAAGGTCGAGAGAAATCCGGTGGTGGACGGTGGTTTGGGATGGCGCAGTACGAGCCCGGTTTGGCCGGCCAGTAGCGATGCGTTGCCACCGCACGGTGCCATGTTCTGTATCTGGAGCAGTGTTGCCGTGGCGGTGTTTGCATCCGATGCCATTACCATGCTGCCGGCCGGCAGGAGAATGGTTTGCGTTTGGCCGAGCAGCCCGTACGGTTGCTGTTGGTGCGGGTGTGGCTGCTGCTGCACGATCGTCGGAGTCGATTTCGACACTGGCACGACCGTCAGTCCGGACAGGCTCGATGCGAGCTGAATGTTCTGCAAGCCACCGTACGGCGAGGCAATCTGTACGAATGGGCCCGGTTGCAGTTGCTGCTGGAATGTGGCCGGTTGCGGTTGGCCCAGTGTCGCTACCGGCGATGTGGCCGGCAACACGAGCCCACCGGCAGTGCCGAGCGGTGTACCGTTCACCGCTTTCAGCTGCCGTTTCACTTTCCGCCCGCCGCCAATGTCCAGCCCGACCGTGTCCGCACTTTGCACGTTTGCGCACGGCGTCGCGCTGTAATGGTACGTGTTGGAGGCGACCGTCGCAGTCGAGTAACCGGCGGGTGTGGTGAAGCTGGCACTATCCGCAAACCGTATGCTCGTGGTGGGATTCAGTACGACCGTCGAGCCCGTCGCCAAACCGAGCGTTCCATTCGGCAGCGTGATGGAAGTTTTGTTCGGACTAGCGGGATGATGCAAACAGTGGTTGGTGGCAGCGGGGCTGGACGGTTCGCTTGGGAGCAAACCACCGTGAAACGTGGACGGGGACAACCCGTTGCTTAGGTGAATAATGTTCGTTCCGTTCAGTATCATCGCGCCCGAGGTAGTCGTCGGCATTGGCGTGCTGGACAGTGCGCTTACCGGCACCGGTACAGGTACTGTCGTTGCTGTCCCGTTAACAGCACGCGACAAGCTGTAATTGACAATGGTCGGTTTCGAGACGGTTGGCACCAAACCGGCCATCTGCTGGTGACGTGCGGTCACCGGTGGGAACGCACCGATACGCATCCTTCCCGGCAGCGCACCATCCGTACCGCCACCGACGGCCGAATGCTGTAAACCATCGATCACGACTATTTGTGCCCCACCGGCATTGATAACGTGCGACGAGCGCGTCGGCACAAACATCGGCGAAGCACCAGCGGTTGTCGTGCTGGTGGGCGTTGTAATCGGGTTCGTTTTCGCGATCGTCGTGGTTGTCGTTGTGGTGGTGGCCGTTATCGGACACGGCATCACGGTCGACAGGTTCAACTTTGCCACCTTCGCCGACGAACACTGTTCCACACCCGGCGGCCCATTAGCCTTCACGTAGTACGCCATCCTGCCCCGTTCACCGGTAGTCGCTATGCGCGCTAACGGGACCGGCGATTTGATCGCGTTTAGTGTGCGCGACGCTTTAATACTGCTGGCACTGGTGGTGGCCGGAGATTTCGAGGTAGCGGTCGGTGATTTCGCTTCGTACTTTACCACACCGGTCAGGGACGTTACTGTTGTGTGCGGTTCCACCGTACCGGGTAGTAGCTGCGCGGTTCGATTTAGCGCCCGCTGGCGGCGTATCAATGCACCATGCTCACCGTCCGGCGATGGTGAGGCGCCTGGTTTCGCCACCGGACTAGTGTCGCCCGGTTTCGGACTAAGCCCATCGACAGACGGCAACGGCGAACGGCGATCCGGCGAATGCAGAAATGAAATCGAATTGTGCAGGATGGCGGTCTGTTGGTTTAGGTAGCCGGTTGGATCATCCTTGAACGTTGGTTTCTTCTGTTCCGAAAACCGATCGGACGGGGACAAGGTGAATGGGGAGCTGGTCGCATCGTTTGGTTGACTAAATCGTGCGATGGGCGATACATTCGGGCCCCCGTCTATGTCCGGTGGTGTCCCGTGGGGCGAACAAGCAGCCGCCATAGGAACATTCTTTCGCCAGGGAGGTGTTTTGTGAAGGACGGCACTTTGGACCGTTCGTTGGTGGGTGTTCTCCTCCGCTGGTGGCGTCGACTCTTCGTGCAAACGTTTCGTACGCTCCGGGCCGGTTGTTGCTCGTTGAAAGTGTGAACATAATACTTCGCGGTTTGTTGGCGCCATCGTCACGTTGGGAATCTGTAATATATTGTATCGTATAGCGATTGTTGCGTGCTGGACACCACACACTGACCTTAGCGTCAAACTGAAAGAATAGTTCCGGATTGAACGGGCACGGCAGACCACACTTACACGTACCGGAAGACAGCAAATATTCCTTTACCTGCTCGTAATTGTGAAGAACCATGTTGGAAGGACTGTAAACACAGACAACAAACAAATTACAATACGTTCCGATTTCGGTTCGCCGTCAGGGACGCGACAAATACCTAATGTAAACGATCACTTTGTTGCGTAAAATCCGCCGCCAACCGGGTGCATTATTATACCGCACGGAAGAAGCTCGTCCGTTAACACCGTTCGGTGCGTCTATTGCCAGCGGCTGTTCACCACTCTTTTGCACGCCATTTTTGGACGCCGGTTTCGGTGCAAGCAGCGGCATCCGTTTGCGCCCAGTCGGTACACTGCCAGCGTTCACCAGCTTGTAAATGGTGGCGGGCGGCGTAGGAACTGTGGGCCGTACCACCGACACTAGGTCGTACGTCGACTGTACCGGGATCGTAACCGCCTGCCGGCCCGCAAAGCTAACGATTGTGTTGGTCAGCCCGTTGCAGCCGACCGTGCTGGTGCCGTGCAAAGAGACGGACGGTAGCGTAGCATACACCGTGCGACGTAGATTGTCCGCGCTGATGAGCAACGCGCCGCCATTATTGTTCCCGGTGACTACCGTTGGGACGGAGGGCGGAAGCTGACGGCGTGGTTGTGTCGGAGCCAGCCGGCGTACCATGTTCGGCACGGGGGACCGGGTTACCTGTTTCCGGGCGTTTAGGAAGAATGTCGGATAGCGGCTCGCTGCCGAGGTGGAGGATGGTGGTGTTGGTATGGGCTGCTGGGGTGGCTTTGGGCGTTGCATCGGCTGGATTGCCGTGCTGTCCTGTTTGTTGCCATTGTCTGGCCGGGCTGCGGCCATCGGGGCCACTTATCTATTTGCCCCACCCTTCCACCGATGGGTGAGTCTGAAAGTGTAATGCGGTACCTGCATCAGTAAGGTTCGACAAGGCGCTACTGTAGGTGCTTTATCGCATAAAACGCGCGCAAATGTTCCTTGTACTACAAGGTTGTGAAATAAAAGTGTTTTCTGTTTCAATGTGTGAAGGTACAGAACAGTTAAAGCACTATGGTCGACGGCAATTTGATCGATGAGCAGTGGCATAGATTGAATTGAGCATTATTTTACGGTTGATTGGTGCAGCAGTGTTGATACGAATGCAGTTGAATTTTGGGAAGGTTTTATTCGGATGGTAAGTTGAACACTGATCGACGAGCGCATCTTTGGTGTACTAGAAGCTAGTCACCTTCTATTTGGGTCACTGATGATTTCATCCCTCTGAAGCGTGTCCAGAGTGAAAGGTTCCTAACGTTTCCTAACATATTTTGACCACCCTCCCCACTTGATCGTTGATTCGCGTTTGCTCACTGCACAACACACAACATTCACGACGGTTTAAAACAACGTCTTTGTATAAACTTATTTTACATCTTTTCAGGCACATGGAGGAGGCAACGGAAGACGGAAGATCGAATCGAAAAACAAAGGTGTGGAACATGCTGGATAAAGGGGCAACATACTTTATGCTCGTGCTGACATTTACTCGAACATGCTTGCATGTTTGGATCGTTTTGGAACCACCTGTATGTGTGCGTGTGGGGTGTTGTTGAAGAATGTTGATTCGAGGCCAACCCTTTCTTAAACCTGCCCTTAAATCTGCTTCCAACCCCTCTTCCAGCATGACATAATCCACAAACAAGCGTAACATAAGTGTTTGACACACTTTCCCACCGGAATATGCTGGTACAAAGGAAATGCGAGTTGCAACATAAGAAAGTATGCACATAGATCGTGGCGAAATCGGTAGGAGAAATGAAAAAGGGCATGCACACACATACACACACACAGGAACTTTCACGCACTGCTGGCATAGGAAAAAAACAGACACAAACACACAAACGAACGATGAATTAGAAGTTCATCGGATGAGATGGGATACAACTCATTGTTGTTGTGGGTGGATTGTTACTTCTTGCTGTAACAATCCATTCCTCCAACCCCCCATCCCTCAACTATCGTACATTTTCCATCGACATTGTGTGTTGTTTTAAGCGTCTTTCAATCTTACTGCATCTTCGGTGCGCGTACAGGAATGATGTGAGATTTTCTGGCCTACAAATTATCCACAACCCTTTCCATATCCCTGGAACGAGCAATGGTTGGTGCGGATGGCTTTCTGTCCAGATGATTTGTGCATTGGTATGCGCGGACGGTTTCACTTTGTTCCGCGGCCACAACAAAGAACTACCAGCTTCACACGATTGATTGCCTTCTAACGGTCTCGCTCTTAAGTTTGTTCCCGTTTTTCGCATGCACATACGTTTTCACATTTTTCCGTACCAGAATGCTCTGCTGCCATCCGTCGCTAGTGCAAATTGGTTGCATATTGACATTACGTTGCATTCCTCCAAGATGCAACCATCACGAACGGAAAGTTTTCCCCGTTTAATTTATGCGGCACGGGTCAACGCTGCTATGGAATTTATAGCTTTCTCTTGGGCGTTAAGAAATTGTTTAACCTGAGTTGTCGTGAAAAATGATAAAAGAACCCTGTTTAAATAAACTATTACCAATTTTGCGTACCGTTTGGCTGCCCCTTCTCACGGCTGCTGCTGTTGCTGTTGTTTCTACTCGCCAACGCTCGATTTTCCGGCAAGACAAAGCCCGGTTATTAGAATACTCCGGTTTAAACGTTCCACTCGTATGCGTTTATATTACGCGACGTAAACGTTCGGAGATGAAATTCAAATTTTATATTGAATCAAGCATTGATATGGCATTTTCTTTTCCCCTTTCTACGATAGTTCTTTCCTACAATGGGAAATCGCATTCTGCGTTTATGCTTTTCATTTTGTGTTCAGCAATTGTTTCAAAATTTAGATATGACACAGTTCCGTAAAAACATGTCAAATGTCAATTGTGCATTTGCTTCCAAACTCTGCAATCTTCGTACCGCTGACCTTCACCGTTGAAAAGCGACAAACACAAACTCAATAAAACAGTGGAAGGTAAATTAGTGCATTTGATTAAAGAAACCGCCTTTAAATTTATCTTTCTGTCGGTGTACAATTGTGCTTTCAGCAGTAAAGCAGTAAAGCGTCATGATGGCTGCAACCAAGCGCGCTCTTGCTCTGATTGCACGCGGTTCGGAGGAAATGGAGCTGGTTATTACTGTGGATGTGCTGCGCCGCTGTAATGTAATGCATAAATATAGACCCTCTTCTTTACCCGTACTTGGGCATGAACGGTTCTCAATTGTTTCAGGTCGACGTAACTGTAGCGTTGGTTCCGGGCACGGAAACCGGCAAAGATGAGCTGGTTACCTGCTGTTCCCGTGGCGTTAACATAAAAGCCGACACAACACTGCAGGCGTACGTGGAGCAACATGCCGCCACCGATGACGGTCTGCCGGATGCGATTATTTTGCCCGGTGGGCTGGATGGGGCCAAAGCAATGGCACAAGCCGCGGACGTTGGCACACTGCTTCAACGGCAACAGAAAGCCGGCAAGTTGGTTGCTGCCATTTGTGCTGCACCGACGGTACTGGTGGCCCACGGAAAATTGTTTGCCGGGCGACGTGTGACTTCCTATCCTTCGTTCCGAGAGAAAATGACGGAGGCAGGCTACGTGTGGGAAGAACCGGCGGCAGGTTCACCGCTTGGACGTGTTGTTCGGGATGATAATCTCATCACCAGTCTCGGACCGGCAACTACGTTCGATTTTGGACTGGCGATCGGTGCTGTGCTCGCGGGACAGGAGGTGGCCGATAAGGTAGCGGCCGGTTTGCTCTACAAGTGATGGAACTAATTTTCTCTCCAACCGCTAGCCAGCTACACTAGACCAAAATTCGGAAGTGATGTGTGAAATAGGTCATTAAATGTTCCTTTTGTTTGTATAGCCAGAAAAATGTTTTAATTTCAAATCGAAAGAAATAAAACTGTTGCTACATCGGTACGGCAGCATCTTCAAACCAACGTATTGAGCTTGTTATTTGTATTATTCGCGAATATTGCTGCTTATCAGTGCAAAGAAGGAATGCAAATTGTGTTGCCCTGCATTGTAAATAGAGATAATGCACTGTTTCGATGGCAGTCAGCTGCTCTACATGACAAATCAGCTGTTCTGTGCACGAGCACAACAACATATCGGTAAGTGCAGATTAACAGAACGTTCATACATACGATGTTTGAATTGTAGCTTTTATTGGTTCTTTAGCAAATTGTAGATCTGATCTTCAACTGTAGAAACAAAATATAATCCGTAGCAGTTCTTTGGGCGGTGAGATGCGACGTTGCATTATGTAATGTGTAAATATATGCGGTGCCAACAGTGACAACGATTTTACGAAAACAAGCGTCCGTTGCGGATGGAAATGAATCACTGTAAGTACAGCAACAACCCGTTACACATCAAATACGATAATATAGTTTCCTTCTCAATGCAGTTCGCAACAATTTGTCCCGATTTCGGTTAGTGACATTTGATGTTACCGATACGCTTCTTGAATATGCTGTCCGCCCGGAGCGACACTATGCCGAGGTAATTAACAGCGTACTGGAACCGCGCATCGGTCGAACACTGAATCAGCTGTTCTGTGCACGAGCACAACAACATATCGGTAAGTGCAGATTAACAGAACGTTCATACATACGATGTTTGAATTGTAGCTTTTATTGGTTCTTTAGCAAATTGTAGATCTGATCTTCAACTGTAGAAACAAAATATAATCCGTAGCAGTTCTTTGGGCGGTGAGATGCGACGTTGCATTATGTAATGTGTAAATATATGCGGTGCCAACAGTGACAACGATTTTACGAAAACAAGCGTCCGTTGCGGATGGAAATGAATCACTGTAAGTACAGCAACACACGTTACACATCAAATACGATAATATAGTTTCCTTCTCATTGCAGTTCGCAACAATTTGTCCCGATTTCGGTTAGTAACATTCGATGTTACCGATACGCTTCTTGAATATGCTGTCCGCCCCGAGCGACACTATGCCGAGGTAATTAACAGCGTACTGGAACCGCGCATCGGTCGAACACTGCTGGAGGAACACATTGGCCGATCGTTTGGTCGCTGCTTTCGCACCATGAAGCAACAGTATCCGAATTTTGGATCTGGCCGAAAACAAACGGGACAGCAAGAGCTGGAGGATGAGAGTTGGCGCTGGTGGTGGCGTACGCTCGTCGAACGAGTGATAGTTGATGCGGCTGCCTGTTCCGATTGCCATAACGTTCCCTCGCCACTGTTGAGCATAATCGCAGAGCAACTGATCGACGACTACACGTACGATGGGAAGCGTGTCTGCTGGCGGCAGCGACCCGGTGTGGACGAGTTTCTGCGCAAATTACGTACCCCGCAACCGGCTCAAACGTTGGGCATCGTTTCAAACTTTGATCCGCGGTTGCAGATCATTCTGCGCAACAACGGCATTGCACCAGCCGGTGAAGTGGTGGATTTTGTGCTTACGAGCTACGAAGCGGGGGTGGAAAAACCTGACCCGGCAATATTCGAAACGGCATTACGAAAAGCGAACCTACTGCAGCAATATGGACCAGAAATAAGGCCCCAGGAAGCACTGCACATTGGCAATCTGTGCCGGGAGGATTATAATGGAGCGCGCAGTGCCGGGTGGTGTGCACTCCTGGTGAATGGTTGCAGATCATTCTGCGCAACAACGGCATTGCACCAGCCGGTGAAGTGGTGGATTTTGTGCTCACGAGCTACGAAGCGGGGGTGGAAAAACCTGACCCGGCAATATTCGAAACGGCATTACGAAAAGCGAACCTACTGCAGCACTATGGACCAGAAATAAGGCCACAGGAAGCACTGCACATTGGCAATCTGTGCCGGGAGGATTATAATGGAGCGCGCAGTGCCGGGTGGTGTGCACTCCTGGTGAACGTCCCACCGAACGAGAAGAACCGAAAACTCTTAGCGACCATTCCTACCGAGCATGTGTTTACCGGTTTGCCCGAATTGCAACAACGGCTCGAAGGTGCTGCACCGTTGGAATGGTGAGAGGCTATAGATCATTTAGAGATTAGTTTAGAGACATTCGGTACACAAATAATTCTACTAACGAGCGTATTAAGAAGGTGGTATATGGATGCTGTGCTACAAACTCAACTCTAGGAGAATGATTCTCATAAACGGTACATACCAGAAAGATTTTTCAAAAAAAACAAAACAAAACAATAAATAAAAACGTAAGATAGGATAATTTCGTACGATTTCGAAACGTACAAGGTTTTGTAACAAATTTGCTGTAGTTTTGAATTTACATTATATCAGTACATGGTAAACATAACCACAATTTAACCTATTTTCAAGCCAAATATAAAAAGTAAGCAGCTTTGACAAAGGAACAGTCATTCTACTGTACGCACTGTCATGGCCGTGGAAGTGCCCACTGTGCAGTCTGAAAAAGCCTCCAGCAAGGGTGCTTTCGTCACAGGTGCAAAGCTTTTTTGACGTTTCAGGAAACATAAATCCTACATACTGTGCGTCATACCTGTACAGAGGGTGAAAATTCATCTATTCCGATCAATAATAACTGCTTTCGCATTCAACATCTGTGCAGCAATCAATTCAACGTACGTGCGTGCATCAATCAATTGAAGTGAGCGTCGAAATGGCTGCTATAATAAGCCAAGCCATGCCCGATACGGTGGACGGGGTTGAAATGCCTAAATCCAAACGACCTTCAGGTACTGGTGCTACACTCGGGGCTGCAACCATTCTAGTGACATGGTGTTTCGCTTGTCGCAATACTCATTTCCTTGTCCTGTGCGTGTGCGTGTGGGGTTTATCTCTTGCAGATTCAGCATTCAAACAGCAAAGGCTTCCGGCCTGGCAACCCGTCCTGACCGCAGGCACGGTGCTACCAGCCTTCTTTCTGATCGGGGTGCTGTTCATTCCCATTGGTGTACTGCTGCTGCTGTCATCCAATTCCGTAAGTCTTTTGTCTTACCATATGTAGCTTCGCAAGTGTTTTACTTTTTTGTTGTTGCATTCATTGTCTTATACACTCCCGCGCAGATCAATGAATTCGTGTACGATTACACACATTGCAAGCCGGACATCAGCAGCAATCAGAGCTGTGCGGAAATCATTAGCAACAATCCAGATTCGAGCTGCGTCTGCACCATACACTTCGAACTGGAGAAGGATTTCCACGACAAGGTGTATCTGTACTACGGGCTAACAAACTACTATCAGAACCATCGACGCTACGTAAAGTCGCGCGATGACGATCAGCTGCTCGGCCGTCTTTCGCCGATTCCGTCGAGCGACTGTGCGCCGTTCGCGTACGCTGACGACGAGGAACGCATTCCGATCGCTCCCTGCGGTGCCATTGCCAACTCACTGTTTAGCGACAAGTTCGATCTGTTCTCGCAAACGCTCGGTACGCAGGTACCGCTGCTGCAGACGGAAATTGCTTGGCCGTCGGACCGACAGATCAAGTTTCGCAATCCGGAGGGAGACCTGAAGGAAGCGCTCCGTGGATTCCGCCGTCCGAAGGCCTGGACACGTGAACTGTGGGAGCTGGACGAGACGAACAAGGACAACAATGGGTTCCAGAACGAGGACCTTATCGTATGGATGCGCACGGCCGCTCTGCCCACGTTTAGGAAGCTGCACCGACGCATCGATCATTCGCAGGAACACTTCCAGGAGGGACTGATGCGGGGCAACTACACGCTGACTGTCAAGTACTGTGAGTAGTCTCATCCCGGAATGTCTCTACCAGAGAACGGCGATTGTTGGAAGCTAATTACGGGTCGTTTTTTGCAATTTTCTTACAGCATACTCGGTGATTGAATTTGACGGAACGAAGAAATTCATCCTTTCCACCACCTCCATCCTCGGCGGCAAGAATCCGTTCCTGGGCTTTGCGTACATTGTGGTGGGAAGTGTTTGCCTGCTGCTTGGATGCGTGCTGCTCATAATCCATCTTAAATGCAGCAAATCGTAAGTAGACACAACATGCTCTCTGGACAACTAAAGAAGGTACATTTTCACCATGCATTACATTTCAGCAATGGCGGTATCAGCAGCGTCCATCAACGATCATCATCGCGCCCATAGGAGTTACTGTGTTTGACTGGAGATGTTAGTGATTCGTTGGGACTTTAAGTATTAATTGATTTTGTTGCGTATTTTATTGTTGTTTCCTTGCTACGAGACAAGAGCGACCGGAGACGGGTTCAGTTATGGCAGAAACTGTTAATGATTTTTGGGTTCAGTATCAGTATACATTTGTTTGAAATTCTCTGCGAAGGGTATATAAAATTACGGTAAAGAGAGTTTAGAGAAGAGGGTGTTTTATTTTGGATTGTGTGGTAGAACGTTAAACACTAGCTTGCCAAACATTCGTACTCTCTTTTCCTGTTGTCCCTGGTGCGTAAGTGTACCAAAACTAAACAAACAAAAAACACACACACACATAATTGTCGGTATTTGTATAGCTGCTTCACAAAACACGCATCTAGAACCGGTTCCTTGCACCGTGAAACACACACAAACCAAACTTATTCGAAGAGTGGAAACGGTTGAGGTGAGGATAGACACGTATGTTGGTTTCTACCCCAAAACTTTACCATGCTAGTAGTGTTTTTAATAAGTGTCCTTACAGCACGTCGGTGTAATTACAGTATGATTGTAACGGAATAATGTCTTTGAGGCTGAAACAAAACAAAAGAAGAAACAGATATCGAGAGGAACGAACACAACAAGATGGTGGTAAATAATTGTTGATCATCAAATTTAACCAAATATGAGAAGAACGATCTATCCTGCTAAACTAGATTAGTATTGATTGATTGAACACACATGGTACGAAAAGCGGCATGTATCAAAGCAAATCTAAAGCTTACGTTATTTAAACCATAATAGTGACTTAATATTAAGCTTGGAATAAAGTGCGTAACTATTGGAAAATCGTATTCTAACAACATGTGTTGCCTAGCATCCTGCAAAAGGAAATGGTGAGTTAATTCTGGTTTGCACTGTTGCCTAAACCGTACCGTACCGTACCAGTATCTTTGACATTGCTTGCGCATTGTTGTTGTTGGCGTGTTTTTTCTATATAGAGTTTGACAGCTCTCTCTCTCTCTCTGGAGCTTGAACCGTTTTTTTTACTTTATTAGAGATAAATGTAATTGCACAAACATGAAAGAAATGCATTCTTTGCGGGCATAACGAGCATATTGGTGCTGCCCTTTGATTGCACCGCTCAGTTTTCTACTCGCCTCCAGGTGGTAAACAATCCCGTTTCCCGTGCCCCACCGTACAGGCACATGCGGTCACAGGAAACGTCAATGTCATATGGTTTCTGTTATTGTCGTTTTGCACAGTACGCGGGCGGGGTGTGAAAGCAAGTGGTCGCCTTTTCCCCCGGGTGTTCTCGGGAAAACTCGGACCCCCACAAGAGTACACACGGTTCGTTGGTCCGTCGGCAGGCTGCAGGCTGACAAGGTTACACACCGGGAACCGGGATTGTACCGTGTGCCTGGGCCGGGCCAGCTGTTTTTGCTCTTCTCTTGTGCGTTTGTTTGTGTGCGCGCGCGGTACCGTACAGTGAAAACACGTGTGTGCGTATGCATTTGCAAAAAAGAAAAAAAAAACGGTCTTGTTTCTTGTTTCGCAATCGTAGCCAATTCTTCGGCGATCAAAAACTCCACCAAACGGGATGCACCAAACAACCGTAACGGCGTGCAATTGAAGTTGCGATGCAGGTAAGCGAACTTTCCTGGTTGGTGTACAGGCGGGGGGAGGTGTTTTTTTTTTTATTGCAAAAAAAAACCCTTTTTCATGGTGCACAAAATCTATGTTGCCGTGCTGGAGGCACCATTCAGTCGGAATCGTCGACCGTTCACTGCACCGAAGCAAGCAAGCTTCGTCGGGGGTAATTTTGGTAACATTCATACAACAACAACAACAACAAAAAAAGCCGAAGTGCATGCTTTGATGCACAAACACACGTGTGCCGGAATCACCTACACTACGGTAGCGTAAAGTTGTGAGTACGGAAAAAAACGGGAGGGAAACGGTACAAAAGTGCATGCTGCTGATGATGATGATGATGATGATTATGTTTCTTCTGTGTTCGCCCATCAGCTGATCGTGGCAGGCAGTTTGTGTAAATTATACGGTAGCTGGGTGCAGATTTTGGTGTCTCTGGGCTGGAGATTGGAACGATTTCGATGCGTTTTGGAAAGTTCAAGAGCTTAGATATGGTAGGAAAAACGGTATGTTATGTAACTCGACAGTTGCACCGAATCTTTTGCTGTCAGCAGGCGCGACGCTGTTGTCAAATTGCAATCGTGTGTTTATTTTTTAATGGTCCGGTGCGAAAGAAACAAGCAACCTTGAAGGTCATATTTAACGGCAGCCGGGGGCATTAACAGAACATATTAGAATAGCATCATAAGATGCAAAACGCTTAACACGGGTTCCGGTATGT
>KZ062097.1:69169-98683 GCA_002091835.1 Anopheles maculatus
GCAATTACAAAACACATACCCTGCTGGACAGCAGCGCAAATGTCACCAGCGCACCCTTTCGACAACCTGTGCAAAACCCGGTACAGACGTTCCTACCGTTTTGCGCCCGTTCCTTCAAATGCAATCAGAAAACGCATTAAAAAATGGGTCGTTGCTATGAGGTGCAGCGTTAAGTACTGAGGGGTGCCACGGAGTTCATGGGTGCCAACGGATGCGCATGCATAAAGCATCCCGACCATGCTCGTGCGAAGTCAACGCGGGTCATCGTAACTGTCATCGTAAAATGTCACCTGGCCGGCTCTCAATGTGCCCCTGTTACTCACGAATTCACTGTTTGTCCGGGAGAAACGTATTACACACCGACAAACAAGGCGTCACAGCCTGTACATCAACATCTTCACAGGCAGTGGGGTTTTAACGAGGCCCTGGCGCAACGTTTTGCGCGCACAACTTCCGTACCCGACAACTGTCGCCACGGTCACGGTGGTAGACCATTATTCGGGCTTTGAAGACGTTGTTGTCCAAACGCAATTGCCGGGGGTTTTTTTTACGAGCGCCACGGTGGGTGTGGTGACAGAGTGTCACAGTGGTCATCCGTTTTTAGTGTTGGCTGCACTTTGTTGCACGACGACCACTCCAAGCGAAAGCGGGTTAGATATCAATTGCAGCGCTTGATATTTGCATTTTATGCGCTAGCTGGTGGATGAAGACCGGTAGTCGAGAGGTTAACGTGCGTGTCGTGACGTTTTATCGATCGGTGAACGGGGACAATGGTTCAATTCTCGGTTGCTGCTACTTATAAACTCTACAGCGGAAGAGACAGAGAGAGGGGAGATGTGGGAGAGAATTTTGTGACAGGAGAGGATTAAAAACAAACTCTCTTCACCACGTGGTCAAAGGTAACACACAAACAATCGGTGTCCTTCTTCTTTCTCCTCCTCTCTTCTTTACCCTCTGCCGACCTCCGCTCACGCCCGCCGTTGTATCTTACGGTTTACAGCAACTAGTTTTCCGTAAAAGCTGATGAAAAAATGGTCCTTCTCAAGCACATGTGCCCGTGTAGAGTAAACCTCTTCTTACTGCTTTTCTTCCACACACACACAACTGTTTTTTTTTTCGAGCGATGCATTTCCCTACTCGAAATCAGTAGTCGAGCAAGAAGCGTACGTTCCGGGCTGGTGAATCCGACCATCATCTGCCCGAAAAACTTTCACTGATTGTTGGCGGACCCCTTTCTGCAGGTCGGAGAGAGAGAGAGAGCGAGTGAGAGTTTGAGTGGATCCGTTTTGGGGTTGTGTGTGAGGTAGCGACCACACTGTTGAAGCTCAAGCACCACCTGATGTGTGCGTGTGTGTCGTTGTATGCGCTTGTTTTAAAGAGCCACTCCTTCGACTTCAGAGAGAGAGAGAGAGAGAGAGAGAGAGAGAGAGAGAGAGAGAGAGCGAGTGAGAGTTTGAGTGGATCCGTTTTGGGGTTGTGTGTGAGGTAGCGACCACACTGTTGAAGCTCAAGCACCACCTGATGTGTGCGTGTGTGTCGTTGTATGCGCTTGTTTTAAAGAGCCACTCCTTCGACTTCCCATCTACCACTTTCGTTCGCGTGGCCTCGATGACTGGTTGGAATGCAGTGCCGCCGCCGTGCTCAGATACAGGGATTCGCTGTTGTTATCCGCCGGAAATGAAGGAACAATTGCAACAGAGTAGTGGTGTCACAGCGTCAGCTTGGCTGTCGGAGGGTCGAAGTGGTGACCCGTGGTGGTAGTATGTGCGGTTCGCTAGCAAATTGGGAAGAGGATACCGTTCGCGAAGGCCATTGACCAACGTGCTGACGGTGTATCGGTGCAGGTGCTTGATCACGACAACAGGGAGGCTGCCGCTGCACCACGGTATTAGAGCTACTGGCACACGGCCGTGGAATGCAAGGCTAGCCGCATGTCACCGTGTGTCACGACACTACAACAACGCTCGATTGCATAAAGCACGGCTCCATCGGTCGCTCTCTCTCGCTCTCTCGCTCTCTCTATCTGTCTTACCCTGGGATACGATGATAGGCTGCCCGTGTACCGTAAGGTGTTGCCTGACGCTGGGGATCATCATCCTCTAGCGGTGTACTGTGGTGACTGTGGTTTGCTGCTACTTCCTTCTGCCTCTTCGCTGCTGGGGGTTTACTTTGTTGTTTGTCATAAAATTTGTGTTTGTCTCTGTTTCGTAAACCGATGATTGGGTTTGGAAATTTTGTGCTTACCTTGGAACCTTGGTGCAGTAGCCGGGCTGAGTGAGAGTGCACCCGACACATGGTTGATATGTGTGGCTTTGTTTTTAGCCCGAAGAAAGGAAACTTTGCGCCGCCAGCCTGCTTTTCTGCTTGTGTGCGCAGATGATGGAACCACCAGACCAATTAAGAGGCGATGGCTAACAATTAATCAAACAATTACGCACCGCACACAGACGGTTTGCAACTCCCGGAAGCAAAATGGCTGGCTGCAGGTAGCAAAACGGTCAACGGCAAAAAACTACCAACCCAGCGGTGAAACTAGATCGTCCCGAAATAGTCCGATTAAACGATCCGGTTGGCATTGAGATAACGCGAAAGAAATTGCTACACCGTGCTGCTTTTATGCTAATGTGCCGCGGCCTTTGTGGACACATTTCGAAACGAAACTGCGCCTTGCGTGTGTATGTGTGTGCGTGTGCGCTTGTTTGCTTGCGGAAGATGGAGTTGGGCTGTGCATCCGAATTAATATTGATGTGTGTGCCCGAGAGTAACGCGATCACTATTCATTCGGAAGGTTCCTGGCTGGTAGTGGTGAATCCTGCCCAAAACACCTGTCCACTGGTTGAATGTTCGCTTTGTCTGAATCTTGCGCCATGGTGGCCATTTTGTGTGTGGGAAGAATTGTGTACGCCAGGCACGAAAAGCCAACCGATGCGAGTCCGATAAATACGCAGCCCCGTGGTTTACATGCCCGCTCGCTGTACACGGAAGTGTGTAGCCAGCGGATTACTCCTGGGTTCACCCGGCAAGGCTTTCTCCTTCGATGGTGGGTGGTGTTTGCATTTCGGGGGGGTGGGGTTTTAACATGCGTCGAACCCACCACAACACCAACTCTCGAAACGCTAATGTCCTTAGTGTTCGGAAGTGATACAATCGATTTCCTAGTGTGGCGTTGGGGTTTTGGCAGGCGTCCTTGCTATATTCCGTGAGTAGCATTAGCTGATGGACACATCTATTTGGGAAGGGAAATTGTGAGAAGTCTGTGCGGAGGGTTCTTGCCTTCGCGGATAGCATTGTAATTTGTTCGACAATTTAAGGGTCACCGTGTACTCAGCTGTCTAAAGTCCAGGGTCTGCCACAGTTTCGCATGACGTACGGGTGGGGTGATTATTTCCTGGTTCGAGGTACGGATCGGATGCATCTCTTCAGCTCCCGTTGTGCTCGAGTGGCTGTGTAGAGGGACTTCAACAGATCGGCAATTTTTAAATCGGCATATCAAAAGCACCTCCAAAATACAGGGTCCTGTACACCACTCACTCACTCGAGAAGCCACTCTCGATGGTCAATGGCGGGCCTGATTCAATGACGGCTTTTTGTTGATGTTAGATTTTCCCAATGCTCCTTGAAGCCTGCCAGAAGATGCAGTGTTTCCGCATTTCGGCAGGAGGTCACGGTTAGCTTGGGTTTGGATTTGATTAGGCGCGCGCGCACGAGATAGAGAGAGAGAGGTGACTGGGCCGTTCAACCCGTGGCTTTACGAGCAGATGTAGAAGAAAGGGGTGCCTAGTGTCCTCAATTTCACACCACATTGCACGTGCATTGTTCTTCAGGAGAGACAGAGAAGGAGAGCGACAGTCAATGCTAGACATTAATGAACTTGTCAAATTGCCACGCGTACAACCGTGTGCGCTTTTTTGTTCGTTTCCTTCGAACTTTGCTCGTTAAATAGTAGTTAGTTGTGGTGATGTGCGATTCGGCTGTACAGGCGTCCTAGACCTCCCTTACTGTGAGCCATGTACGCGGGAGCGCCCGTCAAACCGACTCCTCAACCTTGACTTCTGAGCTTCACCCGTGGGCAACGACGCAGTCTCCGGCGCTCGAATCGAATCGTTTGCGTCACGGTGAAATCGTACCAATTGTACTGTCGCAACACGCTTTGATACCTACTGCTGTACCTATCTGTCAAAATATATATATATTGTTACCGCGTGTACTAGTCGCCGCCGCAACATACTGGTCAATGTGTTTTGAGGCGGTCCTAGTTTAATTAAGTAACGAATCCACATTACACCAAGTGGGTACGCTTTCCGCAAACGAGCCGCTCGCTGGTTGTTTTGCAGTTGCATAAAACAGGTTGATGCGTGGTGTGTTGTACCCAGTCGGTTTGCTTTCGTTTCACTGCACCCCAAGAGCGAAGGTGGTTCGTGGGCTGTCGAGTAGCATCACGGTAGTATCGTAAGGTGCTACCGTACGGAAGCAGCCCAGTGCGTTTGCTATTTGATACCTTGTTTGCATGGCTTGTGGGTAGGGCACGGTAATGCGATATGCTTCCCGTTAAACGAGCTTCAGCTCGTCGGGACAACTTTTCGCCCACCATTGGGTTTGGAGTGTTTAAACCAGCTGTTAGACAGGAAGTGGTCAGAGTATGTCACACACCGTATGGGTGATGTGCAGATATCGAGGAGCGCCTGTGCGATATCTCCAGATATGATCGCCTCGAAGAAGAGTCCTCAACCAACATCAAACCCCAGTAGTACCAGCCGAATCGCTATCTAATAACACTCACGACCGATAAAGGCACACCCCAATCACTAGTCACTAACGTTGGCGGCCTTCGCTCGCTGCTACGCTTCGCTGCGCTGGATTTAATCCGGCAATTTGGTACCGGCGGTACGATTGCATAAGCTAGCATGTGGCGTAGAGTCACCTAACCGATCATCACTTAACCAGCCACTTGAAGCCCTCGTACCTAACCTCCCGCTGATAGTGCTCGTCTCGCCCGCTTTGGACAGTATTTTGGGATGGTAAGCTTTTGCAAAGTCAGGGCGTGTGTCCGGACGATCCGGGCAGAGAAAAAAAAACGCATCTTTCCTGCTGCTTTGTCCGCTGCAAACCAAAAGGTTCTTCAGATGGCACGGTCTGTGACGCGCGAATGTCAAGTGTTGGCAAACGGAGCCCGGGCATTGTTGCGTTGCGCTAACGAGAGGATGCAGTACTTCACGAGGGTGTGACGCGACGAGCGTGATACACATATTGAGCTGCCCATCCCAGCTGGTACCACCGTGTGGAGGATGGAGAAGACAGAATATTAATTAGCTCGGCAGACGAATCGAGCATTTTTTTCCGTATTCTACCGGGTACGGATTCGGTTCGATGTTGCTGGACGTGAGAGTATTTGCTGGCTGCACCTTTCCTTAAAAAACCGAACCACTACCTAGACGAGAGTTCTAGAAGCTCTAACGCTCGAGTTGACATTCCGCGCGTGTAAGGCAAGATCTAAGCTGTCTCGAATGGTAGATAGAGCTGTTCAAGCTATACGTATAAGCTTGTGTCTATGGGGATCGTAAATTATTTCTCCACCCGAAGGAAGACACACTCGTGCGTGTTTGCAGCTTTCGCCGACACCACCCGATAGTCGCATAATTGGTGGTGAAGCTTTACGTAAAGCCTGCACGGGTAGTGCATTCACACGAAAGCATAAATTTCGATCTAATTATTTGTAGCAATGGCCACCGACCTGGTCAGTTAGCTCAAAAAAAAAAAAAACTGTGTACATCGGGGCCCCAGAGTGTCGATCATTATGCACTATTAGAAAGTGATGGCCAACCGAGGGTACGCTCATTATATCGTTGTTCCAAAAACTGCGCGAAACGAAAGCGCGTACTGATACCGAGATGTGTGCGCATGTGTTTGTGGGTTGGATACCGTAACAGTGGCGTCTAGAGGAATGCTTAACAGCCGTTCGTACTGTTTTCCTGGTATGTGCAATTTTTCTCTCCAAATATGCCCGGCGTGTGAGGTTTTCGAGGCACTTCGATCTATTAGTACAGCCTGCTAAATACAACCTCTCTACAACAGTCTTTTGGCTCTCTTTGGCCGCTTAGAGACCTCGGCACTTCGACATTCAACAATATGGCGGACATTCACTTAACTCACCATTTTTTGTTTTTAGCACACTATCTGTCAGATAGTTTGTTGACCGTGTTGGTGCTTTTAATTCGCCTCCCACCCCAAAACCCGACCCTGAAAGATAGTACGGAACAATCGTGGCCCGGTTTTTGGAGGTGAGACATTCACTTAACTCACCATTTTTTGTTTTTAGCACACTATCTGTCAGATAGTTTGTTGACCGTGTTGGTGCTTTTAATTCGCCTCCCACCCCAAAACCCGACCCTGAAAGATAGTACGGAACAATCGTGGCCCGGTTTTTGGAGGTGATTTGATTAATTGCAGAGAACCGGCAGCCATTTTTTTTGCGCCCGAACTCCCGCTTCAGCTTGATGCCGTTGCTGATTGATGATTAGAGCAGTTTGCGTTTGGCACGTTTAAAAGGTTTTTTGTTTGTTTGTTTGTCGGTGCGATATTCTATAACTTACAGTTACGAAAAGCTTAATAATTGCTGAACTCGAGCACCAGCTCGTTTGGGAGCTTTCAACTGTTGCTTGCCCGGCTGTGTTTGCCTGGCACATTCGGGGGCATTCCGAAATTGGGACCATCGGCGGTATAAATCGACGCCGGGGCGTTATATTTCCTTTTTTTTCCATCGCATTTCTTCCGCTCGATACATTTAATTATGGCTGCGTTTGCGCCCCGATAATTGGACTGCGCGAAGGAGCTGTTGATGATGGCACTTCCACTTGGCACTTTACTTAATTTGGGGTGCCTCGGAATATTTCGCATACATAATCCACTCCCGAAAGGAGTGGAGCCCAACCACGCGTTTTGGCGCAGCTTGATGCTACGGCCATTCAAAAGTTGGAGTTTTTGTTGGGTGGGTGGAGAAAAGTTTTGCTCATCTCGTTTCCGCCTATCCGTGCGTGTACGTATGACAATGCGTACAGCAAAACAATACCTACACACAGGTACACACGTGTGAGTTACGCTCGATACCGTGCGGGGCACTTCGCATAGTCGGCGAACGATTGCGATGTCTTTGGATCTGTGTCCGGCTTTGGGTCCTTCGAACCTGGGGACCTGGACTTTCTCTTTTAAATGGTCGTGCGGTACACCACCGTTGGTTTTTTTTGGGGGGCTTTCCATTTTGCTCTCTCGCTCCATCGCGAACCGCCTCGGTACGTATTGCTTTCGCCTGTTCTCTCGGTCGCACACTCTTATCGCTTTGTCAGAAATCAGACACTAGGCACGCAACAGACTCGGTGCTAAAATTACAAATCACGTGCATTGTAGAGCAGCACGCTTGGAGAGAGAGAGAGAGAGAGACAGAGGCCTTGTGATAAAGAGCGAAAAATGGATATCCACCCGCAACAACCGCAAACATTCATACACCGGTGCTTTGATTTCTCTTCTCATCCGATTCGATTATCTAAGATCCACTTATGTGCGCTGTGTGCCTTTTTTTATTGCACACCATGCGGCTGTCAACAAGCCAGATGTACTAGTTTCGCCATTCGCCATTGTCCCAATACCCTGAGCTTCACCGGGGAGATCTCAGCAAGCTCCGATAAACCTGGACCGATAAACAGGATCAGTTTCGGTGTCCACAAGACTAGCCAAAGTCAAGGTACGCTGGACGCACCAGCCTTCGGTTGGACATCCGCTAGCAAAGCGATAGCGATGAACGATGCACATCGCTCAACACCGGTCCACAATTATAAACGTGCAAAATTGCGTTATGACAGTGGCGTGCACTAACTACCCGTCTTGCGTCAACTTTATTTGCTGTACGCTTTATAGCTTCCCTGGTACGCGCGGTGTGCCTTACTGGACGCTACTTCTCCTGCTCGCACCTGTTGCAGGGAAGCTAAACGTGCTGCAAGCGCACCTCACCCACCGGTCCGGAACTACGGTACACGGAACAACTGTGTGTGTGTGTGTACACTGAGCTATTCGGGGTTACGAGCGAAAGTGCTAAATTTCGGGACAAACCGGGGCCATAGCACACTTACGCCGCCTGGGCTGAAGGAAAGTTTTTTTTTAGTTGTGTTCGGAGGTCCGAGGCATCCGTGATGTTTCGGCTAGTCACACGCTCAAACCACGCTTTGGAGATGATGCAATCGGGCGAGAGATATTGACGGACCTGTTAGACTCTGATTGTTCGAAGCCGTTGTTTTGGGGCGTTACCGCTATGTCGTGGTTAAGCTCATCAATCTTTATACTATACATGCGTTCGTACCAACAGCAAGATGTATCCGTCGCCTACGGAAGGCGCACACGCACAGTGTTTGTTGTCTCGTCACCATCCTTAACCTCGCTTGTGGGGCCCAGACTCCGGCCCAATAGACGGACGACCCGTACCGATCTTAAAAGGTTGTCGGGAGGACCTCGTTTAGTTCGAAGGCCTCGATTTAGAGGCTATATCAATGCAGACCGCACCTGCTCCGCCCCCCAACCACCCCAAACAGCCAACAGCATTAGCTGGCCGCATTTAGCTGACCGCCTCGGCGAAAATCCTTTCGCCGACCCGCTCTCTAACGCACTGCCTGCGTGGAATGTGCGGCACTGGCACCGAGAAAACCGGTGGCCTAGCGAAACTGGTGGCTGCGCACGTAATGAGGCAAGTAGGGCATGCGTTCGACACACACACACACACACCGGGTGGACCACAAGACCAGACTGACACGGCGGCGAACGTCGAGAACACGTTGGTGTGTGCATGTGTCTCGCAGTTGGAATCCGCACCAGAGTACTAATCGCGGTGAGGCAAACCGACGCACTGGTGCAACAGAGCAAAGAACCATGTTGGCCCCTTTGGGGCACTGGTGGTGGGACAGGTGCTTTTACGCGCAAATCGTCAAACTGGAAATACTAGTTCGCAGACCGCCAAAGTTGGCCTGCATGGCAAGCTGGTAGTGCTGGTGCATGCCTGTAGCTGCGCAGTCGTGCGAGATTTTGTGCCCCTCGGCACGGTTCAGCCTACTGGTGTCTGCAGCTCTGGTGTCAAGCGACTACAAGAATCATCTTCAGCACGAAATTCTAATAGCTTTACGCATCAGATGCCACGAATCTATTAAGATTTCCAAACATCCTTTGTGCCTTTGTTCGCACGGACTCTTACACGCCTCATTCGAATATCGCCCAAACAAAGTCACCGAACAAAGAAACGGAAATTATCCGGTGGCATAGCAACCAACTGGCAAACCACCGTCTAGCCAGACATTCGACAGCAGGTTTTCACGTCATCTTCAACCTCCGGTGACACGGCAGTACCGCTTTCGGATGTTTCCCCCCCACCCCTGAGCGTTGGCTTACCTTAGGTGGCTATTATTGGAAATTGCTGATCGTCGGCAATCAGTGGAAAGGTCAGCTGGGCACCACGGTGCACAAGAGTCCCAACCGTGCCAGCCTGTTCGGTTGGAAGTGCTTTTAACGTTGCCTGCCAGCCAGATTTAGATGCGACAAAAACTTATTGTCCACCCCAACATAAGGGCCAGGTCCAGTGTGATGATCTCTGCCGCTCAATCCGGCAACCGGCATCGTATCGTTCCAAACATCTTGATAAAATGTGTCCCCGTTGTGGATGTGTCGTTTTGTCCTGTATCTTCCCAGTTTTCGCTCATTCCCTTAGTCTCGCTCTCGCTCACATCTCGATTGGGCGATGTCGAGCGTCACAGCTACGGCGCGTTTTCATTGATCCCTTCATTGGGTCGCGTTGCCCCTTGCGTTGTGTCGGTCGGTAAAAGTTGAAACGTTACGTGTCGCCATCGTAACGCACACCGTCGCTATCTGCCACCACCAGCAGTACTGCTCCGCCACCGTCCGTCGTCACCCGTTGGCGATTACTTAATCGCCGAACGTCATTGTCATTCGACTGGGTGTGCACTCGTGTTTCGCATTTCGGCTCCCACGTTCGTCATTTGGTGTGGTGCCGAAGGAGATGCCCGGGAGGCGGATACAACCGAAGGGAAACGATTTGTGCTATCGATGGAGAAAGATGGTGGATTTTGGCTTTGCACGGTATAGATAGAATTCGTCCGCATGGTTCGACCAGCACAGGGTGTTTTGGTTCCGACGTTCCTTATATTCTGAGCAGCTCTAGAACTCTTGTCTGCCTCTGCCCCGGCAGGTGCGTTAATCTTCCACCCAACAGTCACACACAAAAGACACCGAAAATGTGGAATAATTTGAATGTCCGGCGACGGCTACGGTCGTTCCTTAGCCACCCAAGGTTATCCTCCACCCGGACAAACGACCCAGACGGTGAACATTAATGGATCCCACTCGCAATTCTACACCTGTTCACGGGCAGCGATTATCAACGTTTTTAACGATACCGAATCAAAGCAGTATCAGGAAACCGATCTCAAAATCAGGGTCCGGTTGAGGTTGATTTTACTGTACGCTATACTAAGGGAGAAGAATTAGAAGAGACCCATAAACCGCTATTCATCGTTGGCTGTAAAACAAGAAAATGCCACGATGGTTGGAATTTTGGAGGCTCGGTATTTGTGGAGATCGTTCGTATGGGCCATCTACTGTGGGGACTGTTTTCATTTTCGAACGTCATTGTCATTCGACTGGGTGTGCACTCGTGTTTCGCATTTCGGCTCCCACGTTCGTTATTTGGTGTGGTGCCGAAGGAGATGCCCGGGAGGCGGATACAACCGAAGGGAAACGATTTGAGCTATCGATGGAGAAAGATGGTGGATTTTGGCTTTGCACGGTATAAATAGAATTCGTCCGCATGGTTCGACCAGCACAGGGTGTTTTGGTTCCAACGTTCCTTATATTCTGAGCAGCTCTAGAACTGTTGTCTGCCTCTGCCCCGGCAGGTGCGTTAATCTTCCACCCAACAGTCACACACAAAAGACACCGAAAATGTGGAATAATTTGAATGTCCGGCGACGGCTACGGTCGTTCCTTAGCCACCCAAGGTTATCCTCCACCCGGACAAACGACCCAGACGGTGAACATTAATGGCTCCCACTCGCAATTCTACACCTGTTCACGGGCAGCGATTATCAACGTTTTTAACGATACCGAATCAAAGCAGTATCAGGAAACCGATCTCAAAATCAGGGTCCGGTTGAGGTTGATTTTACTGTACGCTATACTAAGGGAGAAGAATTAGAAGAGACCCATAAACCGCTATTCATCGTTGGCTGTAAAACAAGAAAATGCCACGATGGTTGGAATTTTGGAGGCTCGGTATTTGTGGAGATCGTTCGTATGGGCCATCTACTGTGGGGACTGTTTTCATTTCAGCATGGAAGCAAGTTGCAATTAAGCAACGATGTGCATCGTGTCGCTGTGGAATCTAAACATTCCGACCAGCGTACGGTGGTGGTGTGCGGTCCATTAGCTTCTCCAACTGGTCAGATCTAAAGGGGAACATTAAAATCGCATGTTTACCGCGCAGTGTGAACGCGCGAATGTGAATCGGTAATGAGATGTTTATCCTCGGCGGACGATGAAGCCGGCGGTGGTTGGGAGACACTGTTGGAACAACCGCTGCGTAGCGGCTAGACGAGTAATGCTAATGAGAGCCTGGAACGTGGACTAGCTTAGAGTTTTTGGGGTTTTGGCATTAGAGGACGGTTTTTTTTTTAACAACAGCGTGCTTTCCTCTTTCAGAAATGCAGTGCAACCGCGAATCTGCATCCCTGTATGCGAGGCTACAGCTCCGTACACACACAGCAACCGGCCGGACCGATACGGGAGTACAACATCGACCCATACATACTGCTGGAGGACGAGCTGAAATACATCTTCGAGGACATCAGGCAGGTAAGTGGTCGTCCAGTTTTGTGCAATAGTCTTCCCAACTCCCTCGAAGTACCAACTCTAGGCCAGGGTAAGAAAGTAGCGGGCACGCACTGCCTATCAAAAGAAATCCAGGGATGCACAACCTAGCTGAGCTTCTTCTTCTTTCTTGGCCTAACGACCTCTTAGGTCATGTCTGCCATTTCTGGCCTGCTAGACTTATTGTTACCGCATATAGTTGGATAGTCAGTCCTCACTATAGGGGAACGGTCCAGATGAGACTTGAACCCAGGTCCTGCCGTGTGAAGATCGGCGCCGCTGTCGCATCTACCACCGGGCCGCTGAGCTGAGCTTCAAGGCGTCTAAAATTTAATGTCCGACACCTAGTAAATGTCAAAATTTTATTTCTTCTTCATCCAAAACCCAAACTCGAAATGGAGAGGTAGAGTAAGGCACATTGTATTAAACTAATTATTTGCCCAAATGTAAACATGCAACTAACTGTCAAAATCTGCACCGCGTTCATTAAATTTAATTAACTCAGCTCCTTTTCTGCTTAGTGATAGATCTCATTATGTGTTGTTACTATAGTTTTGCATACAACATCAGTTTTGAGTAGCGTTTAGCTGCTCAACTAAAGAGCTAACGTTGCCTTGCCGAATAGTCGATTATTACCATCGGCGAAAAACTGGAGAAACAAAAATATCTACACATATTTTTATTTAGTGCCATTTTCGTTTGCTGGGAAAGGCAAAACGTGGGAAAAAAATATCTACACATATTTTTATTTAGTGCCATTTTCGTTTGCTGGGAAAGGCAAAACGTTCGGTGAATAAGAATGGCAAACTCGCGCGAGCGCGCGCGCGCGCGTTACGCTTAATTTGTGGCGCGTTTTTATTGCGAGTTAATTGCGCCCCGATTTATGACAGCAACCCCCGTTAGTTGTGCGCTTATGTGTGTCTGCGTTTCGTGTCATCGTGCTTGCAACATAACGTTTTTCGTTCGCTTCTCCTTCTTGCTGCCTCACCAGCGAGCCATCACTATCATCGGCCAGAGGTGTCAAATCAATTGTTGAAGTTCGTGCATTTGTATAACGCACGGTACATTTGCTGTAGATTACGGTTCGTTTTACTTACGGATGCAACATAATCGTTTTACGGTAAATCTTAACCAAAACAAATCAGATCTCACACACATCTGTCGGTGTTCGGCATATCGGGGGGGTATCATTAGAGCGAGATATCGGAACCCTGAAGCCTTGCAGCTCATGATGGGAGATGCTCACCGATGGCGATGGTCGGTTTGTGCAATCGACGACCCGGTTTCGGAATGTTGTTTTCGAATCGAACGGTTTTATTAGCAAGCCACCACCACGCGTATCATCATTAGCACCGGTTGGCCCCGAATGAGGCCCCGAAAACAGACGCCTCAATGGGGAAAAGCAACGCTAGACGAAGCATCCACAAAAGTTTTACAGTTTGGAGCGAGTCTCGGGTGTGAGATTTTTTTTTTATCAATTTTATCAGAAGAAAAAAACAACCGAATTTGATGTTCGTGGCAGAGGAGAGGATAGGTGTAGCGTGGCATTGCCACATCGTTTGAAGCACACGCGCTGTGAGTTTCGAGAGACCCGAACGCAAACATCGATAATCGTTTGTCCCGGTCAGCGCCGTCGTATCCTTACACTATTCAGTTCAGGGTCAGCGTTGAAGATACCGATATTGACAATCCCCAAAATATGGTGGGTCGTTAGGGCCTCGGCGGCTTTGCGATGCATGGGGGAGGGGGTGCAAAAGTGCAACCTGGTGTGGGATGGAGATGGGTGTAGGGTTTCTGTTTGTTTGCACATCAGCGCTATTGTGTTGTTGGGTGTCCGGGGTGTGGTCTACTTCAAGGCTGTTTGGAGTGTTGGAATTTTTTTTTTGGGGGACCCAAAGACTCCCAACCGTTGGGCCTTACGGAGCCTTACGATCAAGGTTTCGCTCTGCCGTCACACTGAGATCATCGTCTGGGAAGGGCGTACGGATGAGCAATCGCGCATGGTGATTGCTGGTCATTTGCTTGAGAAAATAGGTGTTGCGGGACATAGTATGCGCGCGTGTAAATTTAAAGGTAGATAATCCAAGGACACTGACGAAAGCGTCGAATCCGTCGCCCACCGTCGTAGTGTGATGTTGTCGTTGGTTCATTGATTGCAATCCCGGGAGGCCATCGTTCAGTTTCATGGTCACGGCAATGAACTGCGCTCGATAGGGAAGCAGGTCCTAGGCTGACGTGGAAATCATGGCCGGTTGCGCTTAATGGTGGGATTTTCCCCGGGACAATCCCCGGCAGATAGTCTATCCCAGCCCAGACTAGATCGCTGCTAGCTGCTGCAACCTTTGTTTGTTCCCCCCACCTTCGAGAAATCCCGGAAAACGAAGCAGCCCAGCAATTATGTGCAGAGAATAGTACCCGTGCGAAGTTATCTCTCGCCCAGTAATGGTCTTCACCCGGTCCCTTAAGTCTTTTTACTGTCCGTTTTTTTTTCTCTTCAGCGTGCTTCCTTGCACGTACTTCGAGTTCGTCGCTTGTTGCCACATTTTCTGACGTTTTCTTTCTTTTCTTATCCCGACAGGAAATCAGCCGCGCGACAAATCACCAGGAGCTGAACAAAATAGCCGTATACTACTTCGATGGACAGGGCAAAGCTTTCCGACCGATGGTGGCAATACTGATGGCGAAGGCACTGAACTACCATATGCACAACGAAAACAGGTACGCACGGCTGGGGTGTCACCCTAAACGTCAGCAAAACAAAAGAAAGAATGACCACAACAAACAAACAGCATCCAACTGCGTCCCTTTGGACTAAATCACATTACAATTGTGTTTCATGTTCTCGTGTCTTGCGCATACACATGAACCCGGATAAAAACCTCCGTACTGCTGCCGACCGTGACCCCAGGACGTTACGGCCAATGGCACTGAAGATGCACGGATCCGCACGAAGGTGAACCGGAATGTGGCGGTTTGCAATAATGCTTGCAATCTTAACGACGCGTTATCCTTCGGTTGCGGATGATGCACGCGGCTATATTCCCGCGGAACGTTTGCGGGCGTTCCGTCTCAAGAAGTCAACGACACACGGACGCGTGACGTCAGCCGGTACGCCCTAGCCGGTGAACGGGCTGCTGAGAAAGTTCGGTGACCAGGCCGTTATGAACCGGGAAGTCACAAGAAATTATGCGGCAGGTGTCAAGTCACGTACGCCGGCACAAGATATCCTGGTCCTGGTCTTCGGATCGGTTGCCGTTGTTGCTGTAGGAATGCTACAAAGCAAGGCACAAACAGAAAAAAAAACACCGAAGCATTAATTTCAGTCATCCGTGTTAAACTTGTTCTTCTTGCGAGGGAAGAACGCACTCGGCACCAATTAGACGTCGTGAACGCTAGCCTGGAGAGAGGGCCAAAAACCAACCAAAAAAGCGATGACAAAACGTTTATTGGTGGTGTTTGGAGATGTGCCTATTTTTTTGTTTGTTTCCAATGTCTGAAGGTTTTGTAAGTTTTACAACCCGGACCCCCCCCAAAAAACCTAATCCGGTTCAACGGTGTGGTGTGGAAAAGCGGGTGAGGACAGCTCATGCATATTTATGGCGGCGGTTTTAGGGTTCGCCGCCGAAGACGATAAATTGCTGACATCCGAACCAGCTGTGAACAAATGTTCGTCTACCGGTTCCGAGGAAATGTTAAATTTTTGGGATGCTGGATACCCACACCGGAGCGAACCAAGAATGTTGGCTTCCTCTGCAAGAAAATTAGCTATGTCCGACCCCAGGCCAGGGCGTGATTCGGCTGTGTATGGTACGTTTGTCGCCTATTTTTCGTCCGGCTGTGCGCGTTGGAAAGATGTCATTCACAGCTGTGTGTCTACGGTAGGATTTGGTGCGTTTTGCATTAAACTCCCGTGGAAGGTTTGTAACGTATTTGCATAAAGCTTTCGAGTCTGTTGTATAATGCGCGATTTGGTGAGGTGAGGTACCGGTGAGGTTACTGTCACGCGGTACGCTGATTGCTGCGTAGAGTCTAAAAGCATATCGCATTATAGCGCGTACATTACTCATCTTTTGCAAAACGCCGACGTGAGTCAGCGCAGGACATTCAGACATTGTAGGGTGCCGAGTGTCTGCCGTGCTTGTTGATAGATAGACTACCGAGCGTTATACTTATATCTCATTCTTTCTTCTTTCTTCTCATTTTTCCCGGATTATCCAGCAACATAGTGAACGCTCAGCGACAGATAGCAATGATTTCGGAGATGATTCACACTGCCAGCTTAGTGCACGATGACGTTATCGATCAGTCGTTTGCCCGGCGAGGTAAACCGAGCGTCAACGTGCTGTGGAACCACAAAAAGGTAATTCTTTCAGATGCAACTCTCGTCACACCACACCGTCCCAGGGTCCACCGTTGATCAGCTTCGAGATCAGCGTGTCAATTTGTGTGCAGGATGCCGATTCCGGTACGATCCGGATCACTGAGATGAGACGGTTTGACGTCAACGGACGCTCGTGTGGGTAGACTTTCCGGTCCGCAATGTTAGAACGGTTGGTGCAGTTTCTAGCGCCCCGTTTTGCACTCACCAGAGACCGTCCGTCCTACCAGATTGACGTCAGTTTTTTTGGACGATCGATAAGCGATCTGGAGGGATTCCAAGATTCGTACACGGATGGTGCGTGAGCGCGATGATCAAACTGCAATCAACTGGCGGCATCGGCATGCAAAGATACCGATCTGTTGTACACGGGGAAAACCCCGGAATCCCATTGCACCCCCAAGGCACACCGGGCGTACAAAAGGAGCACAGGAATGGCAATAACTTTAATTTAAATAAACATAACACAACCCCACTACTCGTCTGCACAACCGCCTTGCACGTCTGCGAGATGCCCGGGTGTCCGTGTTACGTGACGGATGACGGATCGACCGCCATCTCCCGCGGTGTGGCGGACGGTCCGTGCCGCGAAAACATACGCGAACAATCGATTAACAGCCAAATCGTGACCGAAATACGGAAACGGAACGGGCGGGAGGGAGGGGAGAACACAAAACGTGGCAGGGTTGGCGGAGGCATGGAGTGCATGCGTGTTGTGCTTTGTGTGTATGTCTACATGTGTACGAAATTAGCAAAGTGCGCCAACCGGATGGATGTTGAAGCTGCTGTTGAATGCGTTTGAGCGCTGGGGACGGCAATTAAGGTGCCTGTGCCGTTTCGTTTGATATTCTACGCGTGGACAGTCTCTCCCACCTGCGGGCGCTGTATGGTGGGCGACCTTGGTTGTGAATGGTGTGCTCTTTGCGAACATACTAGTAACTCACTTAGATCCGCCTGACTTCATTAGAAGGATAATGGACGACGACTGTTGTTTAGATCGGGGGCTTCGGTTCGCAACACTTCCCAATTTTTGAACCGATCCGCGGTAACGTGTGTTTGATGGCGTGCTACGCATTTGGCCGTCCTTGGTGCGGCCGGTTCGGTTGCGATAGTGTGTAGAATTTGGGAAGTCCTAAGCCAAATTGTTGATTGTGTCAATTTGTTCAACGGCTGGTAATTAGTGTATTTCGCCTAGAGTTCATTGGAAGCATGATTCTAACCAATGCGCTGTATTTGTTTGATGACGTCTTACGCAATTGACATCCTTGGTTTCGATAGCTTAGAATGGTATGGTGTAGAGAATTGAAGGAGTCTTAGGGGATATGTGTCTAAGTTTATTAGGAAGATTAGCAATAACCGATATATCGTTTTTCAAATGCTAGTTATTAATGTTGATCATCCAATCGCAACTGCTGCCCTTGGAAGTTCTAGCACATCTTGCTGTAGCAGAAAGTGTCTTGAAATTCTTGTTGTATCAGGAAGATCTAGAAATTCTTGATGTATCAGGAAGATCTAGAAATTCTTCATGTACCAGGATGGTCTAGAAAAGACGGTTTAGGAATCAGGATGGTCCGGAAATTGTTGATGTACCAGGAAGTGCTAGGAATTCTTGAAGTATCCGGAAGTTCTCAAAATTCTTAATGTATCAAACAGATTACAGATGCATCAGTGGGCCCATCAGATCTACACCGTTAAGATTGCCGATGTCCCTTTACCGATTGAACCGTTCCCCCTTAAGGATCAGCTGTTGCGCTAAAAAAACAAACCACCCGGAACACGCTTCGTACAAAGCAGAGTGCATCAGCAATTCCGGCCCTGTTCAGTGAGACCACGCGGGCACGAACATCACGCACATAATGGGGCCGATAAAATCGTTACCGTGTGCAGGGTAGGTGCGTGTCTTCAATTTCTGCAACGTTTCCCCCGCATAAACAATGAGTGCACCGTGTTCCGATACATTTGTCGCACCGCAAGCAAAATTAAAACATTAGCAGAAACCGAGCAGCAACGGGGTGGCTGCGAGGGCTGCGATTCGCTCGTCCGGATATGGTGCGTGAAGGCGTGAAAACGGGGCTTGAATATTGACGGTACGTGTAATGTCGGGTGTGCATACCGAGCGGTACTACCGGTCGGAATCGGTGTTAATCGGGGGTAAGGAAAGTAAAATTTACGACCCATTGAAATTGATGTGAGTGGTTTGCTTTTTTTTTATCTCTGGTGTTGGTAGATACCGACGTAGAGGTGTATGGTGGGTAATTTGGTTTTGTGGTATGATACGATCGCAACACCAACACTCGGTCCGGGAGTCACCTGTTGCAAACCCCAGAATATCCTCCAATTCTATGTTGGGCTACGCAATGTGGAGTTTTTCTGCTTTGAGTGATATTGGCTCGAAGCCTAATTTTTATACGATACGATGCAAATGATCTCCAGTGCGGGATTAGTGGGAACGGTCTCGTCCATCGGCTGTAAAGTTTCGCGCGCTATCGTGACATTTAGCTCGCCGTGTCGGCATCCTTGCACCACAACGGCACATTTATCCTTGACGGTTCGTTTCATCATCCCGCAGGTTATTTAACGATATCGGTTACGCGCGGCGTGGATTTTACGCCGTTCGTCCTCCGTCCGGCTTTGCGTCAGGCTGCACGTTCACTCACGCAATCGCTTTCCCCTTTGTCTTCTTCTACGCAGGTGACGCAGGCCGGTGACTACATCCTTGCCGTTGCCTCGATGCTGCTGGCCCGCCTGAAACACGACGAAGTGACACACATCCTCAGCCAGGTGAGTAGACGCTACCCTAACCTAACCTTAAATCCTTAAAACCCCGCTATTTGTGCAGCATTAACCTAGTGGCTGCAGCCGCACCGGTAACGTTTGCCTTAATATCTCGAGCTTCAAACATTAAATGTCTCGAACTTTTTAGTGGAGCGCTGGCGAGAGTTTTCGGGCGAATCGGAAGACCAGGCAGAACGATGAGTAAGGCAAGAAGAAAGCTTACGGTTGTGTGCGACATCTTTGAAGTTTTGTGAAAGTTGCGTGACAGCAGCCTGCCACACACTGCCGCGTGTAAACAACATGCCCAACCGTTTCGCAACCTCTCCCAGCGCTTTCCGCCATCACCACCGACCACCGTTCAACAATGGATCGGACAGAGGGAAAGCTCTCTCTCACTCTCGCGCGCGCGCGCTTTCGCTCTCTGGCAGCTTCTTTTATTTTCCGACGTCCGTACTGACGTCTCGTCGTGAATTATTTCTGCCCGGAGGGTCCTCGGCATTTGCTTGTGTTGTCTGCCGTTTGTGGTCTTCCTCGGAGTTGGATTCCACGCATAATCGATTGTGATCTGATTGCCGGATTGCAAGAACCGTAGTAGCAGCAGTGTGTACTACAGCTTTCGACCAATAATGGCGACATAAAGTAAAAAGCTTTATTTTACCCATTTTGTAAATAACGGGAGAAAGCTGAATGCCGCACACCGAATGCACACCTGATGTCATCCTGATGTCATACGGCGGGCGCAACTTGCCCGAGATAAACGTCACTTGCACCAAATCTATTTACCCAGCTGCAGAATTGAATTATACACCTTAAACCGGCACATTCGATCGCAAGCGGGCCGAAGAAAGCAAAGGAAAATGAGGAAATTACAATTGTTTGCCAGTGCAATGTGCTGTGGAATTCGAAAAATGTCTTCACAACTGATGGTTACCGGCCATGGAAGGGAAGCTATGGTACCCCTCGTCTCCTTTCCCCTTCTCGTCCCCCGTTCCCCCTCCAGGAATGAATCATCCCGCTAGGTTTCCTTTCACTCTCGCAACATGAAAACTTTCGCGTGGAACGGAAACGGAAAGGAATTTCTCACGCTCAGCGCGTGCAATCGCGCGTTACGAATCGAGGTCAGCGGGCACATTCTTGCGTGCCCCCCAAAATGCGTCTGCAATTTCACCACATGAACGCAGAACACAACAAACGGGCCAGAAGCTTTATCGGCGCAATGACCAATCGAGAAAACTAACGACACAAACCCACATATCGTTAATGCCTACTGTTCCACCCCTGTTTGTGTCTGTGTATCGGTTGTGTGTGTGTGTCGTGTCGTCGCGAAATCGCGCTCACTTGATCCGGTTGACGACTCTTGTTGTTGTTGTTGTTGCTTCTTTACGCTTTTTTTGTTGTTGCTGTTGCTTCCTTTCGCTCGAGTCATCCATCCTGTTCGCGTACAACCGATACAGTTATATCATGCGGTGGGCAGACAAGCGATCTCGGTGCTCGGTCGATTGTGCTCGAATTGTACGGTGGAGGTCGGATCGATTGCGGCGGACCGTCAACGTAAGCGAACGTGTGGGCTTTTCGTTGATCCATTTTGTTTTTTTTTTGCTGTTGTTTTGCCTCCTTTTCTTTAAATATTGATACGTGTGTGTGTGTGTGCACACACACCTGTTTTGCGATAGTGTTGATTACCTGTCTTGACACATCAGAGAGGCACCGAGATTGCGTTGCACGCTGCACGCTGCAACGCGATGCTTATGTAAAGTTCTTACTCATATTACACTTTTGCACATCACCCAGACGTATTGCTTGCCAAAGCGGTAAATAAAACCCTTAAAAGACGTCGTTAGACTAGTCGCTCGAATGAAAAGCATTTCAAGCATTTAAGCGACGAACCCGCTCGATGCATTTTTGTTGTTGTTGTTGTTGTGTGTTTGTTATCAGGTCTATAAATAAGTTTTGACGGATTTTTTTCGGAGTTTCATAGTGTTGGGTAAATCTGATTCAGAATCATGAATCTGAATGAATCTTTGAACTGAATGAATGACTCTGAATCACTATTATAAAGATTCATGAATCCCCAAAGATTCATTAATCTCCAAAGATTCATGAATCCTCAAAAATTCATAACTTTACGCATCCTTTATGCTTATTGATTTCTATAATAATCGACATTTCTCTAAACTAAAGTTCAATCTATAGATATAAGTTATAATAATAAAGTAGAAAAAAACATTTATCATAATCATAACGATTATTATCTACGAAAGAGTTAAACTAGAAATCAAGAAGCGTAAAGAATGCGTAAAATCATGAATCTTTGAGGATTCATGAATCTTTGAGAATTGATGAGTCTTTGAGGATTCATGAATCTTTGAGGATTCATGAATCTTTGAGAATTTATGAATCTTTGAGAATTGATGAGTCTTTGAGGATGAATCCCTTTGAGGATTCATGAATCTTTTTGGAGTCGACTCATCAATTGAATGACTCTGCACTGAAGATTCATATGATTGATTCGTTTGATAAGATTCATTAAGCACAACACTAGAGTTTCAAGCCTCATAGGCCCGAATGGGTAACGATTTTATTCAGAAAAATCATTTCCGTCACTTTGTACAATCTTTTCCCATCTTTTGGGTAGATTGTGGATTCCTTCATAACAAAAAAGAAATCCGGTATGAACGCAATCTATGTTTCGGTCCGGTACAGATGGTATTCGGAAGGCGCAATATCTGGGCTATATGGCAGGTGGGACAGGTACCGACAGGACAGGATTTATGCGAACTCAAACTCATAAGTTGTCGTCGTTAAACGTCACCCGTGATGGCTTCGTTTGGTACCAGAACTTCGTGGTACACCACACCCAGCTGGTCCCACCAAATGCACCAAATGAGCGTTCTTCGTCTTCCATACTACAATTTCCACTTGTAAACCGTTGAAAACCACCTCTGGCACGTTCCTTCCGATAAAGAGTGATTGCCATGGTATTCCCTCATTATACGATGGGTCTCGGTGGATGAAGTTTCCGATCACAAAGTAATGAAGGAGAATTCTCCGCCAAAAACACTTTTTCTGGAACCGAATGTATTGTTTACTAATTGATGAAATGGCAGCTAGGGGAAAACAAACCCTGAAGATGACACTTCAAAGTAACAGTGTTGCCAGAGTGTTGCAGCCAGTCTGTTAAGGTACTTGGTGACTTTTAACCCGGTACCTTCAAATTGGTAGATTAGATTTGTATCACTGCGAGTTGGTCGTTGTAGCTTTGCCCGCATGTTTGTGTACCTACAAACGTGCTAATAATGCACCCGTCGCCAGGTCGTTTGACGCACGAAAGATTTCAACACCCAAACAAGCGACGAACCGTACGGATTTTGCGAATCGGTGCAAAATCAACCGATGACAGGTTGATGGATACGTTCGATTGTGGTTAAACCCGAGTTGTACCATTCCGTGCGAGAGAGAGAGAGAGAGAGTGCGAGCGAGTGAGAAAAATAAATCACATCTTCCCATAATTTTCCGGCCACTCTGCTGCGCTTTTGAAAGCATTTTGAAGCAGCAACCAAAACCCGCACCCCCCGAGCGATCACAATGACCGCAGGCGGCAGGATGATGGGAGCCGGAAACTCATTTGTCACCCGGGTAGTGTGGGAAAAAGAAAGGAAAACGCAAGAAAAGATTGTGTCACACACGAGCATCACACCGCGGGCCATTTTCCGGGGGTTTCTTTATTTTCCCCGTTCCCGTTTGGCGGTGATATAATTGTGATTGTGCGCGCGCGCGCACACAAGAAAGAAAAGTGTTGCCAAAGGTGTAATATGAAACTGGAAACTCCGAAAAACTGTGACACACTGTACCGGGTTCAGAAAAGAGATGCTGAATGTCGTGCGTCGTGTGTGTCACTGTCACGCGAAACTAGCTCGTGCTTAATCTCTCGTCGCGCTTTCTCAGTGTTTGTTATCAGAAAAAAAAGACGAGCTTTGAAAAATAATCGCTTACAAATAATAATAATCTCTCTGTGTGTGCTTTGTCGTACATTAAAAAGAAGGGACCAGGCATAAAAGGGCATGAGAAACAACGGTAAAGAAAACGAGCACAAAAACCTTTAATTGCAAGCAGAAGGTGTTGGGGCGCGATGGTGCAACCGAATCGTGGCTGCACGCCAACACAGATGACTTTTGTACCATAATTACCTTTCGAAGGCATGACAAATAGCGAACTTATGTCACGGTGCCGGCAGCATGCCCTAGCATTAAGCCGGTTTTTGCTCTTCCCTTCCCACAACAATCTTGACGAAGATGAGCTGGTTTATGTTTTATTTATTTATGTAGAACAAAACGCAGCTTAGAGATAGAAAGGGAAAAAGCTAAAGCAGAGACACACAACACCGGTGTGTTAGCCAAAGCAAACACTCGAAGAGATAGTTTAAAATGATTGTGGTGCAGAGAAAAAAAATTACACAAACTGTAACCATTGTTCTTCCTTGCAAATATCCCAAGAAAAAACATTTACTTTGCCTGCGAAGAGGACTGCGAGACCTGACGATCAAAATTAAAAGATTGCTAATGTCGGAACGTTGTCCCTAAAGATCAACGCATTTTATTATGTGCCGATATGAAGACTGTATCCCTTTATAACAGATCACTCAGTAGAATGTTGCATACCGTTGTGTGAAACTTTGCAACCATATAATTGAATTTTGCACGCAATGAGAATTTTTTAAACCATCCGGGAACGTTACTAAACGCTCGACAGTTCCACAAGCGAGTTGCAAATTTCTGATAACCGAATGCAAGATTCCATTATATGATTGCAAAGTTCCACTATCTAGCGGAAACGTTCCACTGTGTGACACAAAACATCGATTGTATAGATCTAAACCAAAACGCAATGAGAATTTTTTAAATCATCCGGGAACATTACTAAACGCTCGACAGTCGTCGTTGCAAATGCCAGATTCCATTATATGATTGCAAAGTTCCACTATCCATCCGAAACATTCCACTGTGTGACACAAAACATCGGTTGTATAGATCTAAACCCTCTAAAACATTGGTTTGATTATTCGAAAGCTCTGCCTGCTTGTTTCTTTACGTTTGGTTTACGATTGTTTTGGGTAATTTAGTGCTGCCCAAGACTATTAAGTCTACTTAAATTTATATAGCTTTTGGTTTGTTTATTACAAAGCGTTTCCAGTTCAAGATAAGAGGCTTAAGAATAAATTTTAAAAACAAACCTAAAAGATCTTTTTCATCGCCCAGGGCTCAAGTCTCTCCTTTTCATGGACAATTTAAAGTTATTTAAGAAACCTTGAAACAAAATGAAATATATTTTTCAATAATGGGGGTCTATGATGACCGGGGCGGCCCGGTGGTGTATACGATAACGGCGCCGATCTTCACACGACAGGACCGGGGTTCGAATCCCGGCGGACCGCCTCTCCGTACGCAGGACTGACTATCCAGCTACGGGTAAAACTAAGTCATAGAGAGCTAGCAATAGCAGGCCAAGACCTCACGAGGTTGTAGTGCCAAGGAAGAAGAAGAATATGATGACTTATGCGACCTTCTGTCAAACAGTCGAACTGTTACACAGCAAACGATCGAGACAGTATATACTATTTTATTGCTAGTATTTTGTAAACGTCTGTTACTTATGTTTGTAAAGCATATCGGTGACATAAGCTGTCATTGCCGTTGTTGTACATTTTGGATTATGTAGGTACTACTACCGGGGCGGCCCGGTGGTGTATCCGATAGCGGCGCCGGTCTTCACACGGCAGGACCGGGGTTCGAATCCCGGCGGACCGCCTCCCCGTACGCAGAACTGACTATTCTGCTACGGGTAAAACACAAGTCATAGAAAGCTAGAAATAGCAGGCCAAGACCTACAGAGGTTGTAGTGCCAGAGAAGAAGAAGAAGAAGAAGGTACTACTTTCTGGTTCCTATCTGTTGTGTTACTTAATTTTCAATGTACCTTCTAATGATTCTATTAAAAAAGAGAGGTATTTCACATTTGCTTTTCGTTTTCAAATGTACCACAGCATCAACTTTTTATTTATTCATGAGCGTTAATCCTAATGCATGCCATTGTTGCTGCTGTTTTCCGGCTCACTTCCGGCACGATGCGGGCACGACCGGTGGCGGTTGAAAGTGCAACAGCCGTACAATAAAGCTTGACAGTAATGAGCAAATGAGAATGTAAAATCAATAAAACACAGCAGCAGCAGTGGAAGGAATCGTTGAGCACCGTCCGCACTGACATTAAGTGCTCATTTAGACGGCTCGTAAAGATCATCCCCGATCGTGTGTTTTGTTGCGCCATCGGCCCGGTCGAGAGGTGGTGCATTAATGCTGTGCTGCGGCCCCACAACAGCACGCAATAACAATAATAACGGGGCGCGAAACGGGGCGCTGTGAAGGCGATAAAAATAGATGGAAATCAATGAAATCCCTCATGGCCACCGGGGTGAGTAAGAATGCTTGATGAATTTTTGGTGGTGTCTGTGTGCGCTCGGTGTAACGCTTCCGGTGCTGTTGATGCGTTCAGCAGAGAATATGAAACGCAGTTATGAAAAAAAGAGTGGCACAAATGTACAACCGGAATCGAATCGCGTCGAAACCGATTACCTTCAATCTGTGAGGGGGTTTCGCTCCTCCATCTCACACAAATGTGATTCACAATAAGGGGTGGCTGAATTGTGAACGATCCCATCGGAAAGGAAATCATAATTCCGTTTTGTATTTGCTGCATCGGGGCTTGCAGTAGGCAGGATTTCCGATTTCCTATTTGTTTTTTTTTGAGGTTAAATAAAATAAAACGAGAAATCCCTTTCCATCACTTTTAATATTAACGTTCGACCTCATTCTACACGGACGGTGCCGTTCTTGATCGAGCGTAGAATGATACAAAGGTGCGAAAATCGATGCGAAAGTCAAACTATTCTCTTATTTCGATGTTACCGTAACGGACCAAAGTAACGGACCGCAAACTTTCCGTTTCACCGGCCACATTCTGAGCCTGCAGACGAGTGTGTGTGTCTGATTGTTCTGTTCTTGTGCCGTCAGCAAAATGTGGGGCACTGTAACCAATCTGCGCGCTCGCCAAGACCTTAATGATGCTGATGGTTGGTTTCGGGTCGCTGCTTAAAGCTTACGACAAACAAAAAGCGAAAGGAAACACATAAGAACAGTGTGTGCCTCACACTTTACAACACACACACACAGACACAGCGGAAATATAATGTCTTGCCCATCTGAATCTGTCGTTTCGCGCGCTAATTAACTGCAGCGCGTGATGCAATTATTGTTTGCAAGGGAGAGACAATTAAACATTTCAAGGCGAAAGAGACCACACTAAAGAAAACTGTTCTGCACATTTTCTGCACCACACTGTGTGTGTGCGCCCGTGCATGGGGATGTACGGTACTTTACGAACCGGCACGAGATTTTTGGTTTTATTTTCCCCTTTTTTTTGCTGCTTCTTTTGACCGGCGCGAAACAAGAACCAAAATGAAATCTGAATAATCTTCCAAACAGACACACACACACGCACAGAAAAAAAACACATTTTTGGGGTCGTTCACTGCTTTTGTTGTAGAGGGTAAGCAGAAAGATTGCAACGCAGTCGAAGGCGACGAACCCGTGCACGACAGCACTAATGATTGGCACTAAACCTGTGGATTGAGGTGGAGGAGAGAGGAAGGAAGGTAGGGAAAACAACTGTATTATAATACATTTAAAACCATCATATTATGTCCCCCCCTCCCATACTTCCCTGCGCCTTCCCTTCGTCGCCCTCAAAAGCCATCATCCCCCGTTAAACTTCCACGGAGATTGAAAGCAATAAAAATCGAAACGATCGAAAGATTTCACTGCAACCAGAAGCGACGAACGCCAAAATCGGTTAAGCCAACCGTCGGTTGGTGTGGGTCAGTCCTTTACGGTCGCTCAAGGTCGCGGACACAGCAGCACAGTTCCGCTGTGTTTGCAACCGCTGTGTTCTACCCCGACAGGCGAACGATGCGTTACGGCCAGTGCGTTTTTGTTTACTTTTTAATGCTGGTTTTTTTTGTTTGTACTCAGCGCCCGCTCGTCTACCCATTTTGCTGTTCTAATCATCCGCAATCGCCAGCAGATGAGGGTGACCATGATTTGTTTGACTGCATGTTTTCCAACCGGTGCGGCAAGCGAGAAAAACACAACGGTACGGTGTATGATGGATGACGATGAAAAATAAAACAAAATCATTGACCCACATATGTGCACCCGTCCGTACCCGGCGCTCCCTCTCGCTTTTCATTAAAAAAAACCGTTGCATTCTTCCGGCGTTTAGCGTGCAGTTTAACGGTGCCTACTACTACTACTAGTAGAAAAAGTGATCGGCCAGTGGTGACCTTGGCGGGCTAGATGATGATGCTGATGTGCTACGGTTTTGTAGTTTGCAAAACCTAAAGGTTGGGAAAATCTTGCAGCCTTTCCGCCGACCCACTATCCCATGAGTCGGCAGGGAAGGGTTGCGATAGGTTTACAGTCGGCGGATAAAACATAAAGACCAACCTGAAGCCTAATATATATTAGGGTATGTGACGTACTGTGCGAACGAGCTGCTCTTCTGCTGACGAAGACGGTAACCGAAAAGAGGGGTTCTTTAGGGCAAATATTCCGTTAACTGACGAAGAATTGTAATGGTACATGTCATCCTAGATATTCTTCGATTAAGATTCCCATGAACCAAATGCCAAAAGTCCTGCTGTTCAGTCTCGACTCTCTTATAAGATCTAGTCAAACCATGCCTATGCTCGTTATCACAGCAACCACAACATCTTTATAGCTGATTGTCCTGTAGCTGGATAGGGGATTCGATATCTGTCCCTTCATGATAACTTTCCCTTGGACTCTAACGACTAATGTCAATGTCTGTCTTATTATTCTGCCTCTTTAAAGGTTTTAGAACCTCGGAATGACATGACTTGATTAGATTTTATTCTGGATTCTAGTCTGGAGGGTCTTAGTCCTACAGTGCGAAGTCCTGTTGTCTTAAATTAACCTCAATCAACTAGCCAGATCTTTATACCGTAGATAGCAGTCGCGTGAGACGGTGTACCTCAGTCAACTCTACAAAGACTCAATTTCTTGAACGGTTCGCTAGTCCACCATTACCTCAAAACCCTTTACTATGAAGATTAAAATAGTTTAGCGTTATTTGCCGCCTTTCAACATCAAAAAGCTCTTAAGAAATTTTATCAAAAATGTCTTCTCACGGCTATCTTCGAATCCCAATCACCGAGAGTTGTAGTTATTGGCAACTGTTTACTTGTACACCCTCCAACACATCTTGAGCAGAGGTCTAGAAATGGTCCGAACAGTACTAGTTCGTCTCAAAAGTACATCAATATCGTTGTCCTGATTCAACAAAATCCGAGAACTTCTACTAAGTTGAAACTTCTACAAACTTAGGTGGTCTTATTCTATTGTCCATCGCGGTATATGTTGTATCTGTTGTGCGTGTCGGATGTGTAACTGCACCAATTTTCCAATCGCCCAAAGTCCACACACCTGAAAACCATTCTACCCTTCTCAGTGGCCATGTGATCACCACCCCGACGGTGGTCTTCTTGCGTGATGATCACGGCAGCACGTGGCGCTATACGACAAAAAGAAGTCATTATTTCCCCGGTCCCCTATTCTGTTAGGTTTGGGGCAGCATTATTACTGCCAACCGTTCATTCAAACCGAACCTCGCGTTATGGGGAAGATCGGGAGAGCGAGAGATCCGCGGCGAGGTGAATATTTGCTTCGCATTTACATTGTTGCCTATGTGTATGTGGTTTAGACCAACGCACTTGTGTGTGGTGTTGATTGAAGCAGAAGCTGCTGCGATTCGCTAATTAGTACGGCCAACAGTGCTCCGTGGCCAAGACCTTCTTGTTTGTAGCTGCAGCATTGGAATGGCGCAGGGAACCGTACAAACACACGCGTACACGCTGCACGATATGTTTCCGCTCCAGACCCGCTCCAACAAAGCTGGTGAAGATGCTGGTGATGGAGATGCCCGATTGAGTGGATCGAATTGCTTGCCTCGCGGCACAACATCAACAAAAGCAAAATCCGGCCGCAAAGCCCGCAGTAGCCGTGGTGGTCCACGATTTCGGTTAATATCACGAGGTACCGTGATGTTGCTGATGGCAGCTTCCTCGGCGAAGGCCCTGACGAACAGTATAAACGGCAAAGTAAATGTCTTTAAAATATATTTTGTTTCGAGCCGGTCCGGCACGGATGAGATTCGCCATGGCTCGAAACAAAACAGAACAAATCATCTCCACCTTTACTCCTTCGTCGTGTGCGCCTCACCGCTCGTCAATGTAAACAGAGTTCGAACCGTCATCATCGAATTAGGTTCGCTTTCGATTTTTGTTGTTGAATTGATGTAATTGCTTGCGGAGCACAGCAGG
>KZ062097.1:98763-120701 GCA_002091835.1 Anopheles maculatus
ACACACACACACCGTCGCGCAGAAACAATAGAGACGCATTAGCGCTGGCGCGCGCGCGCGTGTTTTCAAGTACATTTGATTAAATTGGTAACATTTGCTTCGTCCAGCATGTGATGCCGCTGTCAGGCGTTAAAGGACGCGGGAATGCGGGGTAACGCTGAGTAAACGCTGAGAGGATAATTTGATACACTCACTTATGGCTTAACTGGGAGGGCTTTTTGTTGGCTGCAGAAGTCGTCCTCCAAACTGTGCTCACGGTCGAAGTGCGACAATCAACCGGACCGGACCACTTCACACTCAATTTGGGTTTTCCGCAAAAGTTCCGGCGCATCGTGTGCAGTCGAAGAAGAAGCTCACCCGTTCACAGGCGAGGTGAAAAAACCTTTTCCGAGGACTTCCCTTTCAAAAATCTGCAACTTGAGGTTTGATTGATTATCACTGGATTATTATATTCCTGGATAAGCTGAGTCATTTCTGAGGCTCTTGATAGTCTCGATAGTCTGGTACTGATAGTGGAACCTCACCGAAAGTAATGTAAGTTATGTCTTTTTGACCATAGTTGTACAACAAATAGGAATGAGGCATATGTCATCTAATGTTACTTAATCCAGAATTGTTTTCAAACAAGAGGAATCCTTCAAGGACTCTTTCCAGATAATTGTGACACTGAAGCGCCAACTTTCAGGAGTCTTTGCCTGCCATTACTGACATCCATGATTTGATTCTATCCCGTAGCTTAATATTTAGTCCTGAGTAAGGACTGTAACAAAGCTTACAGTCATCAGTAGATGATGTATTGATATTTTTAACCCAGCTGCTGTCAAATATCTCTCCCCTAATCGATGGGCATCAAATATCTCATAACAGAAGCACGCTTTAGTCAGATTTAGTCATCAGATGTAACCTATCGAGCAAACAAAATGATTAAACGGTTTAAAAGGTCGTCAAACGTCCTAATGGCTTCAGATACCATCAATCTCAGCAATAGAGCTATGGGCATACGTCAGCTTTTCGTCGCACAAAGCAACCGGATGTACAACGTTTGCTGGTGCATATTCATACACTGGCTATACACTAGAATACATTTTCTTCCCTCGGCCAAAAAAAAAACAAAAACGAAACACCAAAATTGCCAAACAAAGCGAACAATTGTAGCCTGTTCGAGGGAAGTACGGGTAGGCCACTTTGTTCTGGCCAATGTTTGCCGGGTACGGGTTGACCGAGTGTGCAAACATTAAGTTTCGCACAAGTTTTAGGCAGAGTTGTCACATATCCGCTACGCTTTCAAACAGAACACACACGCAACACACCTCATCACACCTTATCTTCCGGGTCCGAACTAGACAAACAAAACCGGGACCCCCTTAATGATGGACGCATCGAGCCGTGCCCAGTGAATCATGTGCCAACCAGCCAACCACCATTACCACCACACGCAACTATGCTCCTTTTCGTACCTTCTATTAGTGTTGATTAGAGCCAACCGTGAAGATTCGAGAGGTTTCGGGCAGATGCTTCTGCTTCTTTTGTGTGTGGCGAAAAAGGGTTGTGCAGAAATTAGCACATACGCTGGGCTTTTCCATTAATGTACGCGCATACACACGCACTGTACGGACAGCAACCTTATTTAATTAACGCGTTTTGGTGTCCCCTGGCAGAAACCTCGCTTAGAGCTTTAAGTTGTCCGCTTGTACGAGCGGATTTATTGACATCCAATGTGCTGCGATCGAGAGAGAGAGTAACATTTATGTAACGCTTGTTCCTCTTCACCTTCAACAGGTTCTAACAGATTTGGTGCAGGGCGAATTTATGCAGCTTGGCTCAAAGGAAACGGAAAACGAGCGCTTTGCACACTACTTCACCAAGACGTACCGGAAGACAGCATCGTTAATAGCGAACAGTTTGAAAGCGGTAAGTTGTTGCGTCCGCCCCGAACCACGAGCGAGAGTTTTCACCGTTTTCGCTTCTCGTTGCAGGTTGCGGTACTGTCCGGTGCGGACGAACAGATGGCAGAACTTAGCTTCCAGTACGGGCGTAACCTTGGGCTCGCGTTCCAGTTCGTGGACGATCTGCTCGATTTTGTGTCGAGCTCGGAAGCGATGGGCAAACCGGCGGCAGCCGATCTAAAGCTTGGGCTTGCCACCGCTCCGGTACTGTTTGCCTGCGAGAAGGTAAGCTACGCGTGTACCGGCGTCTAGCGCACCGCAACAAAAAAACACGACTTATGCGCTTTTTTGTTACATAATTTTAGTTCCCCGAGCTGAACCCAATGATACTGCGCCGCTTCCGCGAACCGGGTGACGTTGAGCGAGCGTACGAGCTGGTACACCAATCGCAAGGACTCGAGCAGACGCGCTTCCTCGCCCGCAAGCACTGCATCGAGGCGCTCCGGCTCGCGTCCCAGATCAGCGAATCACCGTACCAGAAGGGGTTGATCGTGGTCGGCGACTTTGTGCTCAACCGGATGAAGTAACAAGCGCCAGCGCGCGTCTCAGCAGTACCAATTTTCCAAACCCGTATCCGACAGGCAGCAGTGACAGCAAAGTTATTTGTCGCGTAACATGCGCTTCCCTCGTATATATATAGAAACAAACGCGCGAGTACACACACACCCACACACATGCACATACATGCAGACACATCTCTGCCCATACAATGCTTACTAACGGGTCACACTGGAACATCACACACGGATGGGCAGATGGCGAAATCGGAGCATCCTAGTACGCTAGGCACAACAGTATAAACCAGCGAATGCCTCAGGAATTGAGTAATCGATCGCTCGAAACCCGGAAAACCGGAACCTTTAGAAAAGAAAAGACATGTACCATTATACTCGACAGGGAAGATGCGAGTCGAAGCAAAAAAAAAAGGTAAACCCCGTTTTGGGCAACCACCTGCCCAAATCTCACCCACATCCTTTGCTCCCTTAGCAAAACGTCAGTTTGCATACGGCCAACACACACACACACACACACCAACAAAGACGGTAGACGTTAGTGTACTAACTGTATTACTCTACACAATATTCGGGATGTAGTGAGATAGGTACAGACAAAACAAAACGAAAATGCGCGAAGCACAATCTTTCTTCCACTCTATCTTTCGGGATGCGTTCTTTTACGGGTGTTTAAATGTGTGTGTTTTGTTGCTTGCGTTCGTTTCGATCGACACACTTAAGTAGCTTCGATCGGTTCGGATCCTTTTAATATTGTTTGTGTTTGTGTTCACATTTTAAAACTTATTCTGTATGTGTTTGTTTTTTCTGTTTTGCAAATATGGTTTAAATTGTACTTTGTGTGTGTGTGTGTGTGTGTGTGTGTGTGTGTGTGTGTCTTGGATAGGAAAAGGATACAAAAAGAAGGTTAGCATAAAGCATATAACAACAAAACAAAACACGCAAAACATTTGATGAAGATAAAAAGAAGATAGTAACAGACAGGCAACAAATGATGTGTGCGTGCACGTGTACATGAGTGTATGTATGAAGCCAGTGGTGTGAGAGAACCGTGCTGCGTTGGTGTGTGTGTGTTTCATTGTTATATGGTTTCAACTAGTGTGTGTGTGTGTGTTTTTCAACCCAATATTTTATTCTTTTCTTATTTTTCAAAAGGTTGAAGAGTTATTCTAGTGATGGGCAATAGTAATCGACGTGCAATTTGATTGTTTTGTAACCCGCGGTGTTGCGTTGCCGTGGGCAGAAAGTTAGCAATAATTACGGGAAAAAGAAAACGAGTAGAACCGAACCCGAAAACGGTACTACACAGTCCGTCATTTGCTTCCAACAGATTTAGTATGATGCAGCAAGCAAGTAGAGCTGGTAGAGATTCGTTTAAAAAAAAGGAATGCAGGAATTTGAATACATTAGGCATAATGTTTACATTACCAAAACAAAACAAAAAAAAAGCGGGAAAAACACCTATTTACCGGCATGTTTGCTTTATTTATTCTCCTACACACACACACACAAACAACCGCACATTTCGTAAAACACACACTATTGTAAAGCAAGGAAGTAGCACAACATACGCACACACAGCATTACAGCAAACTACACGGTTTAACCACCTCCCGAAAAGCAGAACGAAATAATGTGTCAAATAGGATAGTTTACTTCTTGTGTGTTAGACGCACTGGTTCGCACACTGTTGCGCATCCTGGCGGTCTCCGGGATGGTACCCTTTTTGTACATAGACAACCCAAATCTGTAGGCACATCAGCATCACCACGATCACCACGCCCGGTACCGACTCGCCACAAGCAAACACACATGCACCTGCTGAGATTTGTAAACAATTGAACTGGCTGTCAAATGTTAGCACAAATCGAACACAACCAGCGCTGGAAAACCCGAACCGTCGTGTCCAAAAGTGTTGAGCGGAGAACGAAACGAAACGAAACGCCAGTCGTGTGCGAATACAGCACCGGAATCGGGCACAAGCGTGTGTGGTGTTGGTGCTGTCCAAAGGTTTTGTTCTTTATTTTCTATTTTGGTTTTTACTTTCTCTTCTTGCGATGGAGGTGCAACAGTGATGCGCGTTTTGCAAAACAGGGTGATGGTAGTAGCTTAGTGAATAGTGGTAGTAATATTAATAATAAATGGTAGTAGCTCAACCACAGAGATAAGCAGCAAAACACAAACAAACGAACGGTCGAATTGTAGTGAAAATGAGTTATATATATATATGAGTATGGGTTTAAAGGATGCAGTAGAAGGATAGGAAGAACGGAACAGAACCAGCAGAATCGAGGGTACGATATATAATGACCTGGTCTCTGGCGTGCGTTTTAGATATGTAAGGCTGCCATCGGCGTGGCGCACTAAATTTACACAATTTTTGTTTTGTTTAACCCACACGGACACGGTATTGGTTTTAAGTCTGCTCAATTACTTTAGAATTCTGTTCTTCTTTGCTATACTGGTGTGTTGTGTTCGTTGTCAAGCCTACTGCACAAGCACATGCACAAGCACACACACACACACACACACATATGCGGGGTAGCCCCGGCACGAGACACGAACAAAATGAAGGTGTTAATCCAGACAAGATTTCGGGACCCTTAACATGTACATAGTATCTAATATTTAATGTGCCTTTTTCATAGTGGCATGCCAAGCGCGAGGGCATACGTACACAGACAAACACACACACACAGACATATCTTCACAACAAATCTTTCACTTTCTTTTGCGCTTTTTTCGGTTTCGATTGCTGTGCAAGCATTGTATAAGGGTCTTAATATAACTCTTCCATTCTATGTTATCGTGTCATTCATAATCACAATAGAATTCTTGATGTTTTATAGCATAGAAGACAAAGATGTTTTAGATAAATCCATAAAAACAACGACACACAATGTAAAGCTCTGATCAAGAGTAAAGTTTTGTTTTAACGTGATGTTCCCACTGCTGATAACGAGCCAAAAAAGATGGAACCCTCTGCACTAATTCACACACATTCTTACACATACATACACTTATAGTAAAACATCAAACAGGAATAGAAACCACACACACACACATGTATATGAATAATTAGTCGCACGGTGTATGAAGGGTGTAAGAAGAAAATGTTTGTTTGTTTGTTTGAATTGATTTTTTTTTCGTTTAGTTTGAAGTAGATTAAGCAAAACAGAAAGCAAAACCCGCTCAATCTTACACAGGCCCAGAAATATTCATACACATCGACAACACTAACAGCAAACTGCCTTAAACTCGAAAGCCCATGAAGTCAAAACAACGTGAAGAGATAAAACTTTAGGCATAACTATCGAGTTAAAGATGAGTTAGGACGAGTGGAACAAAAAGATAGGGTTTGAGTAAGTGTGTAGGGGAGATTCGCGAAAAAAAGAGAAAGTTAGTAAAATTTGGATGTTGCAAATAACCGATGTTCGCCAGGCACGGTCAAGTAAGAGAGTGTATATTTACTACAGCAACTAAAGCAAGCAAAAAGGAGTGTGTGAAAAATGAAAACAAAAACAAACAAAAAAGAACCGGAAGGAAAAGCGGGAGATGGGTAAATAATGGAATATTGTTGTATGCCCTTTTTTTGTGAACCATATGTTTTCCGGACTTATATATATATGGGTGCATATATATATATATACTTATACATATACAATAAATATACATACATATGCTACACTGCGGTGTGTATGGTTCGGGAGAGGGATTTGGTGGGGTTGGTTGGGGTGAGACGTGGGACGAGATGCGAGGAAAGGAGCAATAAAGTTTAACAAAACCATATCATGTGAGTGCTTATCGCACTGTTTTGTTTTTAAGGCTGTTTCGTCCTATTGGTGGTGTTCGAATGTTAGAGAAATGTAGACGTAGTAGGTCCAAATTAAGATGGAGCGATGACATTGATTAGTTCGCCATAAAGGCCAGCTTTGGAAGCATCACTTGACCGCAGCCTTGGTGCGTGATCACCGCTACCCTGGTGACTCAGCGAGGGAGATCAACTACCTGGGTGTCACCATACAATACCATCTTGTCCACACGTTGGAGATCACACCATAGTGGCCCCAAGTGTGGAAAACGCAAGCTGTTGACAGCGGTGGTGGAATCGAGACTGAGGTACGGAGCACCAGTTCTGCACGAAGCCGTTCATCGTAAAGCGTCCAGGCTCGCGCTAGAACGAGTCCAGAAATGGTGCGTCGTTAGAGTTGCGTATGCATTCCGGACCATCAGGTAAGAGAAAGCTGTGGTCCTCTCTCGGGTATGGCCCCGATCTGTTTGCTGCTACAGGAAGACGCTCGTTGTTTCCAACGACAGCACACAGAGGTGGAATTGCCACGTAAACTGATCTGACAGGAGGAGCGACGGAGAACGATCATGCTGTGGCAGGAGCGCTGGGATGGAGACGCCAACTCGGAAGCTGCAAGCTGTTTCACCCGCTGGAGCCATCGGCTTATCCCAGACATCGGGGCGTGGCAGAACAGGAAGCATGGAGTTGTGAACTTCCACATGTCGCAGGTCGTTTACGGACACGGTTTCTTCCACGAATACTTGCACATGATGGGGTTCACGTTGTTCCCTGACTGCTCACGGTGTCCTGGCGATCCTCAGTCGGCAGAACACGTTATGTTCGAATGCCCGCGATTCTACCGCGTTCGCGTAGAACTTCTCGGTGAGGGCAGGACGGACGCCGTAACACCGGAGAATTTGCTGCATCACTTACTCCGCAGCCACGAGGAGTGGAGCCCCGTTGCAGAAGCCGCCCGCAGGGTAACGACAGCTCTTCAAAACTGTTAGAACGCGGAGCGTGCGGAGTCGGCAGCAAGAGGCGAGGCGGCGAGACTACAGATTGGTGAGCTTCCACGAGAGGAGAAGGATGCGAACGGCCGAGGCGCGGGAAGAGCAAGAGCGAGCAAACCCGACGCCCTCAGTCTCCACGAACGACGACGAGACGGAGGCCTTTCGGCGGCGGAGATGTCTGCAGCCTCCGAAGAGGCAACGTCTACGTGTTGATTACGAATCTAATAAAAAAACATTGGATGACAAATTTGAAAGAGGAGAAAAATCTTGTAAATAGCTAGGATAAGACAGATTTAGGAAATAGGGTTAGGGTTTAGTCATTAAGGATTAGATTAGGAATGTCAGTAACTTGCCTTCCCTCGCGGGCGTCGGGCGGGCAATATACGCTCTTAAATAAAGACGCAACATTTCACCGCTACCTTGGTGAAGTCAAATTGTTCTTTGTTTGTACTTCAGGCAACAGTTTCTAACGCGATATCCTGTTATTACACTCTTTTTTGCGTGTCCATTCGAAACGTTCTTCCTCGTAAAATCTCCCTTGTTCTATGGCTATAAAGATAACTCAAGGTAGTGTTTTGAGTCCCCTGTTATTCCTGTTATTTGTAAATGTAAATTTGTGTTAATGTGCTTTCCTCTGATGGTGTCCTCATGTATACTGACGATCTAAAAAAATCCTTCCTGTGTCGTCTACTGATTGTTGTCGTCTCCAGAATTTCCTCGATACTTTCTCTGTTTGGTGTAGTTCAAACGGACTGCTACTTTGTCCGCAGACGTGTTATGTGATTTCGTTTGGTCGTTCTACCAATAAGATCTTTGGTAGGTACAAATTATGTGGCATCGACATTAACCGTGTATCCTCCATCAAAGATCTCGGTGTTTGGCTAGATACCAAACTCACCTTTAACGATCATCTGGATTACGCTCTCGGCAAAGCTAACCGTATGTTGGGCCTCATCACTCGCTTCTCGTCTAATGTTCGTGGTCCTTTTTGTTTGAAGGCTATGTATTGTTGCTGGGTGCGATCGATCCTTGAATATGGTTGCGTGGTTTGGTCGCCATCTGGGGTGACGGTGATGGCTAGGTTAGAACGTGTTTCGGGTTACCTCGAGGCGACTGTTCCCTCCTACCCCTATCGCTGTCGCTTATTTGGTCTGGATTCTGTGCAAATCCGTTTTTCGAACTTCCAGTCGTCCTTTATAGCAGGACTTTTGACCAATTCCATTGGTCTATCTCCCTTTACGCTCCTTCATGTCACATTTGGGTGAGACCCCCTCTCCATCTCCCAACAAGGCTTACGAGTTACGGTCAGAATGATCCTCTCATGAGAGCGCAAGTCGCGTTTAATAATTCTCATAATCTGTTTGATTACAATATCTCATTGTCACTTTTTCGTTCCGGTCTCCGTGAATCCTCTTCTCTATCCTTTCCTTAAGTTAGTTTTAAGATACATTGTTTAGCCTTCAAAGGCCGCATACGATAATATTACGATTGACCTTTACGGCTTATCCAGAAACCTTTTGTGGTCGAGTCGCCTGAGCGAATCCTGTTCTATCTATGGCTAAGTTTTTATCTACATGGAAGAGTTCTCAAGAATTCAAGATTCTTTGGTGTCCTCATATACTACTGATAACATTAAAATCTTGCTCCTTCTATCCTATCTACAGATTGTTTTCGTCTTCAAAGTTTCTTCGATTCATTTTCTGTTTGGTGTTGTTCTAATGGAACGTTGCAATGTCCGTCTTCCATCAACATTCTTTAGAGATTCTTCTATCAAAGGTCTCGGTGTTGGACAAGATTGGAATCTTACATTTAGCGAACCTTTGGGTGTTATTCTCCATATTACTCGTTTTCAACGATTGAAGCAATCGATCCTGTTGGGTTAGAGCGTGTCCGAACTATCCAGACTTTTACTGGAACCTCTTCAACTCCGACTTTTACAATATTGCTTTATCTCTGGACTATTCCCCAACTTTCGAGCACTTAAAGTGCTAGAGGCGTTTATGTTTCCTCTTACTTATTTTGTTTTAATATTAGTTTTAAGACACAATGTTAAGCCGTTTCGGCAGACTGATTGTCAGGAATATCACATACACAAAAACAACTAAGATCCAACAGGATTATGTTACATTCTAGCGTCACAACAATCTTTAGTTTGTTGCAAGTCCTGATGGCAGTATCATAGAACTAGGTATATGAATTGAATGGTAGGTAACACCATGTTTGTTAACATTTTTAATTACCTACGAATCGATACCGAATCGCTTTCATAGCTAGTTTCGCTAGAAAGTTTCGTCTGCTCCCCATGCAGCCTGATAAGGTTTTGCGGTGAGAGAGTACTCGGTTCGTGGACCGTAATCAGGTCGATTGCCTTAGTAAGAGCCTAGCTGTCAAGTGCGTGCGCAATGTAAACAATAGATGTCGCTGTAAGTTACAAGTGTGCTTCCCTTCCGGTATCGGAACGTAAGCGAAAGCGGTTGCGTGTCACTGCGAGCAGAAATCCTTGAAAAAGTCCTTCGTGCAATGGTTGCTTCCTTGAACCGTGCTGATGCTACACTACGCAAGGCTTCTGAAGTAGTTTGTAGTAGCAGGTCACCGCCGGAACCACTTGAAGAGACGGTAGAGGCGCGCGCTGTAAACTTTGTTGCCAAAGAATGGCAATGAAGTGGAAAGTATGCGATAGAAACAAAACAAACCTTTCTGCCGTTCGCATTACCCTAGGACAAACGGTGTTGTGTGTGCCTCGCTACCCTACCTTTCGACCGGGCGCTGCAACGCTAGCTATCCTTTCGCAACCTCGTTCCCAGTGTTGCTGGCTGCTAGTTTCAGCGCGCAACCTCGACATTTCTAATCAAATGGCTTTTCCGAGCGACCGACAGCAGGAGAGGCGAGTGTGCGTCACTAGCAGAACGGCAAAAGCTCACTACTGTTGGATCGAAGTTTGCGGTGCTTCTTGGAGCTGTACCACGAAATAGGGGGAGGATGACGGGAATCTAGGTAGGGGAGGAGGGGAAAACGGACCCATCTTCCCACCACGTGGGTTTGTTTTATGTTTTTGCAGTTCCAGTTATTTGGTTGATTTGTTTTTCTCTCGCTCTCTGTCACTCACCTATACGCGCGTTCTCACTCTCACGCCTTCTCGTGTATTTGCGCCTGATAGTAGGCAAAGCTGAAGCTTTTACGCTAGGAAATAGAAAACAAACAGCAGCGGTACCAGTGGGCAAAATGAGATGCGATAGAGGAAGCGCGCAGGCAGCACAAATCGTGCTACAGACAGACAGACACAAATGCACACAACTGCGGCCCGATTCTTGCAGGTGAACAGTGGGAAAACGTGCTGCTGCACGGCCAGTTTGCAACCGACGCTGGGTGCGATCGGTACACGTGAAAAGCTCCACCCGTACACCAACCAAAATAAAAAAAGAAAAGAAAAACATCCGGAGTCCTTGCTGTCTGTTTTTTTTTGGTTTTGTTTCGTGTCGATGTGTAAGTGTTTGTGGGAAGGTGTAAAACAGTTGCGAGTTGCTTGAAGGAGGGAGACAAGAAAACACAACGACCTGTCAGTGTGATTAGCAACGCATTTAGGCTCTACCCCAAGGTGTCCCATAACTGGCACAGTGTGTCAGTGGAAGCTTGGGAAACCGTGTGAGTGTCCGCCCGTTACGGGTCCATCGCATCTGGACAGTTTGTCTGCATAAACTAGCGAGCGAGAGAGAGAGAGAGAGATCAAGAGCATGCAGTGTCGGTACACGGTCCAGTAAGACGTACTTTGACGGACAGCACTACGGAACGTCGCGCATGGGCTCACGCAACCCATCCGATCATCCGATCTTCTGGTGCGACGAGCTGAAGCGTTTGGAGCGTAAGCGCATCGCCGATGAGAGCCTGCGGGACTGGAAAAACCGGAAGCTGATCGAGCGGCGATCCCGTGCGAAGGAGCAATCCCATGTAAGGAGCGTTCGGTGTGTCTTTCTCTGTGTTGTCGAGCGGGTGTGCTACCGCAAAAAAAAAACGGAACGGAGCGAAAGCGACGGCGAAAACAAAGCGACGAGCTTTCGGGCTCGTTTGCCTACCTTTAGGCGCAAATCGTACGCAAAGTCAAGCGGGCTGCCAAAGGCCTTTATTGGATGAAGGCGGTTCGGTTTAGTTGCAGTCCGTACAGAAATCGGGCTACCGTTTTGTGCGATACATCCGATCAGCAGCAAGCAAGCATCAAGCAACCCGTAATCCGCAACGACTCAACCTACTGCCACTAGACGCTGCGCGCTCTTGGACTGATACTAGTGTGAAACACAGGTTAACCACAGTTACACTACCAAAAGCAACGAGTACCTCCTCCCCGCCCCACTACGCACACAAGCTTCCGTTGCGTTGTGTTTTTGGGATGTCCGTGTGCCTGGAAGTATCTGTTCCCCGGAACCAAGCAAGCAAAAAGCCCTCTGAAATACTCAACTTTGGAATCCACCAAAGCAGTGTTTGCATACATTCAGGCGTTACGTACACTCAACACGACGTAGCAATAATGATATCGATGGGAAGTAAAACACTTCCATCGAATGTAAAAAACAAGAAAGTAGTTATCCATGCTTACATACCACTTTACCCTGACCACACTTCCCAACCACAACCACCCAACGCCACCCGTTCTCGAACGCTGCACCGGAAGAATTTAATGGGGTTTTTCCCCGAAAAAAAAAAAAACAAAAAATTGGATGACAAATTACAACGCTTCAGCTAAACAACAATCGTTGATGCTATCGCACAGGAATGGAATATTCCTGCATTAACCGATTGGTTTATTGATTACCCCCGTTCGATACATAATTTATTCCTCCGCCCTTAAAACCCCCCCTAACCCACAATCGCAGCAACACGCGTGACATCCAACGGGGGTAGTAACTCACTCCATCAACAGTTTTCGCTTCTGTAATGACCTTCCAGAACACAGTTTTCTGTGGTTTTTGGTGGCCTGATTTCCCAAACCCCGAACTCACTAACCGAGCAAACCACCGTCCCCCCCCCCGTGAAAGCAGGTTAGAGGTAAACAAACAAATTACTTGCCTAACTTTAGGCGGGAAGGAAGGCGCACACGTGCAGGGCATACCGAAAAGTATATATTTTATACCGGGGATGACACACATTTGGAGATCTGCCGAACAAGCGCGGAACCGTGACGGGTTGTCATTTGCCAAAACCGATGGTTTTTTCGCACGCGGTTGTCCTTCGTGAGCTTGCTTACTGTTTTACGAACCTACTGCAAGTAGGATAAGGAATGATGGAGGCGGACAGGGAGAGAGAAAGAAGGTGGTTGTGACCGTGTTTTATATGGGAACCATGCCCTACCTTACCTTCTGTGCGGGGAATTTGACATAAATCATTTGTCAATGCGGATATAGTACGCGGAAGATATGTCCACACCGGGTGGATTAGTAACGTGTTTGCCTTTCGCTTCCAATAAAGCGCAGTTCGCACAAGCCGACCGTCGAAATCTATGTCCGATTGGTGCTCAAACAAGCACGCAGTGCAGTAGGCGGATGTCTATCGATCGCGATAAACACTAGATAAGCCCAATTGTTACAGTGTCCTTCCAGAATCGGTTAACGAAAAAACGGTCTATCGCACGTCGAAAGTTTCGTTGTGTGGCGGACGCTCGCTAAACTTGCTGGATCGAAACATTCAAGGGCTTCCCTACCCTACCTGGGGTTCTCCCGAACCACTAAAAGCATTCGTTCGCATGCTTGGTGGTAAGGCTACTGGCATAGTCAAGCAAGATGTCAAACGGTACAGCAGCAACGTAGTTTACACATTTTGTTTAAAAGAACCAATAGCACCGCATCTGTCCTTGAAAGTTTACCGCAAAGGTTTGGAATTTGGGTCGTCTAGGGGAGATGGCACGCCTGCCCGAAAGCTGCCTGTAATCATCCACCGATTTTTTGTTTGTTTGTCCGCGATCCCTTCTTCTGTTTGTGTTGTGTTGCGTACAGTTCAAACGTAGTAGCCCGAAGGAACTAAATATTCATCGACAAAGTTTCCACTCTTCCAGTACCGGGAAGTGATGGAGCGTTACTCGCCGTGGGGCCGGAAGGGGGGCGGTGCCCCGAACGATACGGTTCGCATGCGCAACATACAGCTGCAGGGTCTGTATCCGGAAACGAAGAATGTAAGTATCTTTGGACAAGTAAGTAATCCAGTGGTACTACCATACATACCGGGCCGAGCGTTGATGTTGGGTTTCGGTTGAATATTCGCAGGACGTCCGGAATCCGGTGTCGGTGGGGCGTACGCGAGGTGTCGGTGCGGGCGGTGGTGGAGCACCGATCCGTAGCGCATCCGGGCAGATCGTGACCGGGCTGACCGACGATCCGATCATCAGCTTCAACGACGCGAACCGGTACCACGTGGATAACGAGCTGCGGTACAAGACGTCCCCGGCCCAGAAGCAAACGTACCGGGCGGAGCTGGACCGGATCGTGGCGGAGAAGGAGAACCGGGCGCGCAAGACGCGCAGCTCCGAGCTGGCCGAATGTCAGCCGCAGCCGGGCGGTGGGACGGCGCGACCGAACGGTGGCCCCTGGGGGAAACCGGGCCCGGGCGGGAAACCGTGGCGTCCGCCGAAGAACGTCGGCCACAACTTCATGAAGTCGATGGGCTGGACGAACAAGGAGACGCTGCAGGATCTTGACCTGGAGCTGGTGAACAGGATGCAGCGCCAGCTGGAGGAGGAGAACCGCTTCCTGAAGCGCTTCTCCAACTGCTGCTCACGGTGCGTCTGTCAGTGCATCAGCAACAGCCTGGAGCAGGCGCCGGCGCCGGCCCTGGGCGGCAGTGCGGGTGCGGGCCGGGATGCGATCAAGTATCACCCATCACCACCTGCAACCGCACCGGGTTTGCAGGCGCTGCCAGCACCACCGCCACCACCACCACAACCACCGGGAACACGTGTCCCAAGGCTCTGCAATCAAAGTCAGCACCAGCAACCGCAGCAGCAACAGCAGCAGCAGCAGCAGCAGCACCAGCAGCAACAGCAACAACAGGCAGGGGCGGGGGGTGGGCGGCGCAATGGCGGGCGGGTTCCGCCAACGCGCAACTGTATGATAACAGGAGGCGTGGAGCTGGTGCCGCTGCTCGCCAAACGGCGCTCCCAACCACGTCCCATCAGCCTCGGCACAACCGACGTCACCAAGATCGATAAGTACACCGCAAACGGGTAATAGTGGAAGTAGAGCCGTCTAGCCGTACAAAACCACACCCTTCAGCCCAACCTGTCCAACCAAAGTTCCCCCCAAAAAAAACAAAAACACCCGCCACACCACACACACACTTTTCCAGCGCACACAGAAGCATTCGAGAATTGCTTCACTAGACACTCCCGTTCAGATTCTCTTGACGAGTTCCCTGCCTTTGTTTAACTGGCGATCCACATCCTGGCCAAGGGTGTGCGTGTGTGCTGTTGTTTTGACAATCTACATTTATACATATCCCCACTGTATTGTTTTGTTGTTTCACTTCTTCTTCTTCTTCACACATCCAATGTACATCTGTTCCCCGGAACCAAGCAAGCAAAAAGCCCTCTGAAATACTCAACTTTGGAATCCACCAAAGCAGTGTTTGCATACATTCAGGCGTTACGTACACTAAACACGACGTAGCAATAATGATATCGATGGGAAGTAACACACTTCCATCGAATGTAAAAAACAAGAAAGTAGTTATCCATGCTTACATACCACTTTACCCTGACCACACGTCCCAACCACAACCACACAACGCCACCCGTTCTCGAACGCTGCACCGGAAGAATTTAATGGGGTTTTTCCCCGAAAAAAAAAAACAAAAAATTGGATGACAAATTACAACGCTTCAGCTAAACAACAATCGTTGATGCTATCGCACAGGAATGGAATATTCCTGCATTAACCGATTGGTTTATTGATTACCCCCGTTCGATACATAATTTATTCCTCCGCCCTTAAAACCCCCCCTAACCCACAATCGCAGCAACGCGCGTGACATCCAACGGGGGTAGTAACTCACTCCATCAACAGTTTTCGCTTCTGTAATGACCTTCCAGAACACAGTTTTCTGTGGTTTTTGGTGGCCTGATTTCCCGAACCCCGAACTCACTAACCGAGCAAACCACCGTCCCCCCCCCCGTGAAAGCAGGTTAGAGGTAAACAAACAAATTACTTGCCTAACTTTAGGCGGGAAGGAAGGCGCACAAGTGCAGGGCATACCGAAAAGTATATATTTTATACCGGGGATGACACACATTTGGAGATCTGCCGAACAAGCGCGGAACCGTGACGGGTTGTCATTTGCCAAAACCGATGGTTTTTTCGCACGCGGTTGTCCTTCGTGAGCTTGCTTACTGTTTTACGAACCTACTGCAAGTAGGAGGTGGACAGGGAGAGAGAAAGAAGGTGGTTGTGACCGTGTTTTATATGGGAACCATGCCCTACCTTACCTTATGTGCGGGGAATTTGACATAAATCATTTGTCAATGCGGATATAGTACGCGGAAGATATGTCCACACCGGGTGGATTAGTAACGTGTTTGCCTTTAGCTTCCAATAAAGCGCAGTTCGCACAAGCCGACCGTCGAAATCTATGTCCGATTGGTGCTCAAACAAGCACGCAGTGCAGTAGGCGGATGTGTATCGATCGCGATAAACACTAGATAAGCCCAATTGTTACAGTGTCCTTCCAGAATCGGTTAACGAAAAAACGGTCTATCGCACGTCGAAAGTTTCGTTGTGTGGCGGACGCTCGCTAAACTTGCTGGATCGAAACATTCAAGGGCTTCCCTACCCTACCTGGGGTTCTCCCGAACCACTAAAAGCATTCGTTCGCATGCTTGGTGGTAAGGCTACTGGCATAGTCAAGCAAGATGTCAAACGGTACAGCAGCAACGTAGTTTACACATTTTGTTTAAAAGAACCAATAGCACCGCAACTGTCCTTGGAAGTTTACCGCAAAGGTTTGGAATTTGGGTCGTCTAGGGGAGATGGCACGCCTGCCCGAAAGCTGCCTGTAATCATCCACCGATTTTTTGTTTGTTTGTCCGCGATCCCTTCTTCTGTTTGTGTTGTGTTGCGTACAGTTCAAACGTAGTAGCCCGAAGGAACTAAATATTCATCGACAAAGTTTCCACTCTTCCAGTACCGGGAAGTGATGGAGCGTTACTCGCCGTGGGGCCGGAAGGGGGGCGGTGCCCCGAACGATACGGTTCGCATGCGCAACATACAGCTGCAGGGTCTGTATCCGGAAACGAAGAATGTAAGTATCTTTGGACAAGTAAGTAATCCAGTGGTACTACCATACATACCGGGCCGAGCGTTGATGTTGGGTTTCGGTTGAATATTCGCAGGACGTCCGGAATCCGGTGTCGGTGGGGCGTACGCGAGGTGTCGGTGCGGGCGGTGGTGGAGCACCGATCCGTAGCGCATCCGGGCAGATCGTGACCGGGCTGACCGACGATCCGATCATCAGCTTCAACGACGCGAACCGGTACCACGTGGATAACGAGCTGCGGTACAAGACGTCCCCGGCCCAGAAGCAAACGTACCGGGCGGAGCTGGACCGGATCGTGGCGGAGAAGGAGAACCGGGCGCGCAAGACGCGCAGCTCCGAGCTGGCCGAATGTCAGCCGCAGCCGGGCGGTGGGACGGCGCGACCGAACGGTGGCCCCTGGGGGAAACCGGGCCCGGGCGGGAAACCGTGGCGTCCGCCGAAGAACGTCGGCCACAACTTCATGAAGTCGATGGGCTGGACGAACAAGGAGACGCTGCAGGATCTTGACCTGGAGCTGGTGAACAGGATGCAGCGCCAGCTGGAGGAGGAGAACCGCTTCCTGAAGCGCTTCTCCAACTGCTGCTCACGGTGCGTCTGTCAGTGCATCAGCAACAGCCTGGAGCAGGCGCCGGCGCCGGCCCTGGGCGGCAGTGCGGGTGCGGGCCGGGATGCGATCAAGTATCACCCATCACCACCTGCAACCGCACCGGGTTTGCAGGCGCTGCCAGCACCACCGCCACCACCACCACAACCACCGGGAACACGTGTCCCAAGGCTCTGCAATCAAAGTCAGCACCAGCAACCGCAGCAGCAACAGCAGCAGCAGCAGCAGCAGCACCAGCAGCAACAGCAACAACAGGCAGGGGCGGGGGGTGGGCGGCGCAATGGCGGGCGGGTTCCGCCAACGCGCAACTGTATGATAACAGGAGGCGTGGAGCTGGTGCCGCTGCTCGCCAAACGGCGCTCCCAACCACGTCCCATCAGCCTCGGCACAACCGACGTCACCAAGATCGATAAGTACACCGCAAACGGGTAATAGTGGAAGTAGAGCCGTCTAGCCGTACAAAACCACACCCTTCAGCCCAACCTGTCCAACCAAAGTTCCCCCCAAAAAAAACAAAAACACCCGCCACACCACACACACACTTTTCCAGCGCACACAGAAGCATTCGAGAATTGCTTCACTAGACACTCCCGTTCAGATTCTCTTGACGAGTTCCCTGCCTTTGTTTAACTGGCGATCCACATCCTGGCCAAGGGTGTGCGTGTGTGCTGTTGTTTTGACAATCTACATTTATACATATCCCCACTGTATTGTAGATAAAATGAGAGAGAGAGAGAGAGAGAGAGAGAGAGAGAGAGAGAGAGAGAGAGCGAGAGGGAGATAGAGAAAGAGACATTTAATATAACGCGTTACATCCTTTGAATCGTTATCTCCATCGCATTGTATATAAGGTACAACGGATCAGTGAGTGCGTGAATGATAAAAAAAAGAGAAACTAGCTAGTGTAGGTGCGCAGGAGTAGACAACAGACAAAACAGAAAGGCGTAAGCAAACACGAAAAGGTAAAAGGACGTGCTCGACGATGCTCGAGTAGTAGTAGTATCAACACTATGGCCACGCTTAGTGTAAACAAACCGGTTGACAGCTGGGGTACGCGTTAAAAACCCACGCGTGAAACCAAAATGGAGATTCTGTTTTTAGCCTCGTTGCGGAAGATTGATTGTTGTTAGTTTATGGAAAAAAAATCATTCTAGTCTATCGTGTTACGTTTTCTATTATTCATCAACTGCTAGTAAAAGCTTTAAAGAAAGGAAGAAAAATCGTACAACGATCGGTGGCGATGCGTTCTTGTTATAGTAAAACACTTTGAGGAGAATTGCTGACAGGCTGATTCAGGAGGAGTATACAGAGCCATACAAAAATGCTAACGTGATCGCACATTAATGTACATGTATCTATCAAAACGACCATTCTTCTGCTAGGTATACATAAACCAAACGTGCTTCAAAACTTACACTTAAAGAGATTTGAGATATCAAACCCACATACAAGTCTCCATTCGGCAGAACGTCTAGCGTAGTTCGCGGAATTTGTTAGAAGCTTCCACTTTAAGTGAAATATATGAACGCCTGATAATAAACATACCAAGCGTGAGTGAGCATTATCCCGTTCCTGACTACAACCGAGGGGGGCTGTTAACAGGTTATTGCATTTCGGATTCCCTTAATTCCCCGCGATTCAATACGTCACCTTCGATGGGGCCTCGGGTATGCAAATGCGGCACTTTCTTTCATTATTTACACAATCGTTTCCACTTCTTCTTAAACCTCCTCGTGAAAAAAACTCCTCTCCGGATGGGTCAATAGTGGCGAAATCTTCACCATCTCTTCATTTTAATACTACTCGTATAATGAGAGAGCGAGATGCACAGAGAGAGAGAGAGAGTGCAAGCAAAAATGCGCGTGCGTGCCCATCTTTAATGAACGTTGATCTTTCATCGACAATTTCGCTAATGGGATAAAAGGTACGAGATAGTCCCGGTGTGTCTTCACACATCCGGTATGCGGTTCCGTCGCAAACGGAACGCAAACTGTAAAACCAACAACAGGGGGGGGCCCTTTAGAAAACAATCACTGCGCGCGAATGTTGTTAATGGCGTAAGAAGTCGGAACCTGTCGATGATATGGAGAATGGATCACGATTTTCCCCCTGTCCATGGCTCTATCTCGCTCGCTCGCCGTCTCCAACACCCGTACGCTTAGTATGAAGAGATGACATACCGAACGTACTGTCACTCGGATGAGTTTGTTGTGTTTACTTTCCGCCTCATCCCGAGCATCACCGGGCTAGTAAATGCAGTAGCCCCGCTATATGTCAAGTGCTTGTTAACGTCGTCAAACCACCGGTAAGGCACCGGTCGGCTCTGCCTGTGGGAATCGATAAATCGTGAGTCTCATCCTCGTTGACAGGTGTCGCAGCAAACAAGGAGAAAACAGTCCCCCGCGGGGATTTTCTGGATTTCGTTTTTGGTGACCTGGGAACGAACCTCCGGAATGGGCTAGTCGGCCTAAAACGGTCGTTTTGATTGCGCTAGCGTACATGGTGGCCGGTTGTGTGGGACTGTTCCAGCTACACCGGGCTGGAAGATTCGCTCGCACCATTTATAGCCGGGCCGGGCAGGAACGCGCACATCCGTGCCGTAGAAGACCTACACCGTCGAAACCTAACCTACAATTTTAGCACCAGCGAAATGCCGAAATCGATTGCAAGAAGACATAAAAAAAACACTAGCCATTGGGAAAAACGGTTCACTATTTTCGTTTGCGCTCGCAATCCTCGGGTGTCCTCGGATTCTGCTACTAACGAACCATGCGCATCGCCGCCTGTGTAAAGTATTTCGCCAATGCGGTAATGGCGACCGCACTTGAGACGGACGGGCAGGAGGACTTTGGTGCGCCATTGGTTGCAATTAATGAACCAATGATTACTACCACACCAAACCCCCCGGGTGGGGGAAAAAGGGATAGCGAGAGGTTGGTGGAAGCGGGGAGGGGAAATATACAAATTAAAACGCGCTACACCGGGGCCGGAGCAACAAAAAAAAAGGGAACGTGAAAACAGTCGAGAAATTAAGCGGGCCCCAAATATACTGCTGGCCAACCTTTGGTCCGTTGGTTCCGCCCGCTGTGTGGCTGAAGCCGTCGGGAGTGTGTGTGTGTGTGGTGCAGACAAATGGGCAGGATGAAGTAATCGAAGGTGAAGACGATACGAACGATGTACGTAAACGTGAGCATTATGCAATCTCGTGGGCCTTTTGCGAGCGGGAATTCGGCAAATTTCAATGCAACCGCACTGATGGTGTTATGATGGCGCTGATCATCACCGACCACATCTCGGGTGGACATCCTTCCGAAGTTCACATTCCCGCACCAAGCGCGACCTCGGCTGCCCTTATACCCTTTTGCGGGCGTTGCAGCTACACAAAACCGGGCGGTCGAAGGTGTCTGGAGGTGTCGGACTGGGGCCGTTGCGCACCACCCCTATAAAACCGACGATTACATGCAAAAAGTCAAAGTTCCTGCCAATGGGGTAATGGTGTGGTGGAAGTGTGACCCCACCCCCCCCTCCATTTCAACAGCTTTCGTTTAGAGACGTTGAACCGTTTACAGCGGGTAATGATGCCTCTCAGGCTTCAGCATGCTCAAAGGCAGACCGAAGAATGATGGCCTTGCATACGCCAGGAACGAGAAATTGGCGAGAAATTTTGTGCACGGCTTTTGCATTTGTGTTTGCCCCGTCTGCCACAACAAATCACCGGAGGAAGTCATCCAAGAAGCCTCCCGGCCAGGCACGATATGCTCCTGCAAAGGGGTAGCTACAACGCTTAAAGAGCAATCATTTGCAGGCAAAGACGCATCAAAAATGATTCGCTGTAAAGGTGGAAGTAGCATGTGAAACTACGGATAGCCATTCCAAAGTCCTCGCGGAAGTGTAGATGCTGACACCAACGTCGAAAAGGTCACCCGCTGCCTATTAGAATCGTGTAGCTATTCTCAACAAACACTTCCTGGAGGCGTGAACACCTGATTTGATGCTGTGTCCCCTGGTCGCTGGTCTGGTCAATAAAGCATCTCCCACTGGTGTGTTGTGGCTGATGTTAATAATATGCTAATAGCTGTCTTGATCGTGATTTCAATATCCCACAGACGGAAGAGAAGGACGATCTCATCACTAGCATCAACAACGCCATTGACTAACTTTACCATAAGCCGGCACATCAAATCTTCTTCGGCGCAATTCTAACCGGTTAAAGCTAGACCTCAAACAGACGCGAAAGGTCAGGCCCTCGTTCCCCCTCCCCGCACCAAAACCTTCGCCTTCCCGATGGCCCTCCAATTCCGGCCGAGGCCGACGGGCTGCTAATCGGAGTGTTAAAAAAAAAAACAAACATTTAACAAAACATGATGAGTTAATCGTGCAAACTGTTATACCAGCCAGCTATTGTAGCGTGGAACGGGTACGGGTTTGTTTACCCTCCCAATAGAAACGGAAACTAAACGCTACCAAGAAGGAAAAACACTTTTCCAGCCCGGGGCAAGCATAATAGTGACCCAAAACCCCAGTTACACCCATCGGATCTGTGTGGAAGGGGTTGTGAAAGTGGGCGATGATCTGTGTGATCTCGTCGGGTAGCGAGAAAATGATGCTCCATTATGAAATCAAAACGCAAAAAAAAGCAACAACAAAGTGAGCGATGCGCTGGACGCACGTAGGAAACGCTGTACGGCGGTATAACAAAAATTGTACCAAAAAAAAAAGGGATGAATGCGAAAAGATCAAAATAATTGGTGCTAACTGTTATGACAACTGCGTTTTCTTGCTGTGTAC
>KZ062097.1:121040-135421 GCA_002091835.1 Anopheles maculatus
CGTGTGAACGTAAAAATGTGGATGTTGTTGTAATTGTGATCGATTTCAAGCGCGATTGATTTTAACGATCCAATGGTTTGGGTCTTACGGGCTAGCAGATCTATTTCTAAACCCATAAGGGACGTGTTGCAATAAATTACATGACTTGTAATTGTTCCAATCTTCATGTTATGGTACGCTTGGTTATAGCTATTACTAACTAACATCTCTCTTCTTCTTCTTTCGTGGCCTGCTCCTAGGGAGCACGTCGAATAGACATGGCCTGGTGTCCAATCCGTTACCAGGAAATTCGGTCCATAGCTGCACTCCTCCATCCCCGACTGCATCCGATATCCCTCAGGTCTGACTCCACTTGATCCAGCCAGCGAGCTCGCTGTGCTCCTCTGCTCCTTGTGCCGAACGGGTCGCTGACGAGCACCTTCCTGGCAGGGCATGAGTCCGGCATCCTCATCACGTGCCCCAACCAGCGTATCCTTCCGGCTTTGGCAACCGTCAGGATGTCTGCATCGTCAAACAGCTCAGCTAGCTCGTGGTTCATTCTCCTTCTCCACACGCCTTGCTCGCACACACCGCCAAAGATAGTCCGTAGCACCCGCCGTTCGAAAATGGTGAGTGCATTGGCGTCCTCCGCCAGCATAGTCCAGGACTCGTGCCCGTAGAGGACTACCGGCCGTATCAGTGTGCGATATATGGCGCATTTCGTGCGTTGTTGGAGTCTTCTGGATCTCAGGAGTTTGTGGAGTCCGTAGTAGGCACGATTTCCCTGAACAATGCGCCTTCGGATTTCGCTGCTTACGTTGTTGTCCGAAGTTACGATCGTGCCAAGGTAGCAGAACTCCTCTACTACCTCGAGATCGTCGCCGTCAACTAATACTCTGCTTCCGAGTCGTGCTCTATCACGGTCAGAGCCTCCGGCAAGCAGGTACTTTGTCTTCGTCGCATTGATCCTCAATCCAATCCTATCGGCCTCGCGTTTCAGTCGGGTGTACGCTTCGCACACCGCCGCAGATGTTCGCCCGATGATGTCGATGTCATCCGCCAAGGAATTGGAGAGACCGGGTGAAAATCGTGCCCCGGATGTCCAGAGCAACCTTCCAGAGCGATGTTGAACAGCAAACAGGAGAGTCCGTCCCCTTGCCTCAGTCCCCTATGAGATTCGAACGATTCCGACAGCAAGTTTGACACTCTCACCTTGCACTGCACATCGTCCATTGTAGCCCTCAACAGCCGTACCAGTTTCGCAGGGAAATCGTACTGCCGCATGATGTACCATAGCTCGGTACGATCTATGGTGTCGTAGGCTGCCTTGAAGTCGATGAACAGGTGGTGCGTGGGGATCTGGTGTTCCCGGCACTTCTGGAGGATCTGCCGTAGAGTGAAGATTTGGTCGGTAGTGGATTTCCCTCCAACAAATCCAGCTTGGTAGCTCCCGACGAAATCTGTAGCAAGGGGCGCAAGTCTGCAGAAGAGTATTCGGGACAGGATCTTGTAGGCAGCATTCAGGACTGTGATGGCTCGGAAGTTAGCACAGTCCAGTCTGCCGCCCTTTTCCAGTCGTCCGGTAGTTCTTCCTGGTCCCATATCCTAACAATCAGTCGATGCATGATCGCGGCAAGCCTTTCCGGGCCCATAGTTCAGCCACCAGCCCATCACTGCCAGCTGATTCGTTGCATTTCAGCTGTCTGATAGCACTGATGACTTCATCCAAGGATGGCGGGGACACTTCGTCATTATCATGCTGGCTGTTGTAGTGTTGCTCTCCTCTGCTTTCTGCGCCTGGTCCGTACTCTCCTGTATCCGCTCCGTTCAGGTGTCTGTTGAAGTAGCACTTCCACCTATCGATCACCTCTCGCTCGTCCGACAGGATATCTCCCTCCGCGTTGCGGCACATGGCGATCATGGGAGTAAAACCGCTTCGTGCCGCATTCAGCATCCAGTAGAACTTACGAGTTTCCCCCGACCGAAATAACTGCTGCATCAGCTGCTCGTCCGACTCCTCGAAGCTGCGCTTCTTGTCCTGGAAGAGTCGCGTCTGCTGCCTTCTCAGTCGTGTGTAGTTCTCCACGTTCTGTCGGGTTTCGCGCTGGAGCATTCGGGATCGCGCTGCATTCTTCTCGGATAGTGCTCGTCTGCACTCGTCATCAAACCATTCCTTCCTCTGGTTACGTGCTACGCGGCCAATGGTTTGTCCGGCTGTGGTGCTGATGGCTTGTTCCACCGTACGCCAGTGGTCATTGAGGGATATCGCCTCGGTAGTGGTGTCCGCCGGTAACGCTTCCCCAAGCGCGAATGCGTAGTCCCTCGCCACATCAGCTTACCTCAGCCGATCCGTGTTGAGCCTTGGGGTGGGCTGATAGCGCAGTTTATTGGCTACGCAGAGTTTCTGGCGTAACTTAACCATAACCAGGAAATGGTCTGAGTCGACGTTTGCTCCTCTGTAGGTCCGTACGTCGATAATATCCGAGAAGTGCCTTCCATCGATGAGAACGTGGTCGATCTGGGAATATGTCTGCTGTGGTGATCTCCAGGTATAGCTGAACTGAGGTGCATGTTGGAAAAAGGTGCTGCGAATGGTCATGTGCTTGGAAGAGCACTTCCTATAGCAGGTTTGTATGTCTCCTCCCGTCCGACCTGAGCGTTAAAATCTCCGATGACGATCTTCACATCATGTTGTGGGCAGCGGTCGTACTCCCTCTCCAACTGCGTATAAAATGTCTCCTTATCGTCCTCGGTGCTTCCAAGGTGCGGACCTTGCACGTTAATAATGCTCAGGTTGAAGAACCTTCCACGGATACTCAACCTGCACATCCGTTCGTTGATCGGCCACCATCCGATCACTCGCTTTCGCATCTCACCTATGACCAGGAACGCCGTACCGAGTTCCTGCTTGTCTCCACCGCTCTGGTAGATCATGCAATCACTGCGATAGGGACGCTCCGTCACTCCTTTCCAGCGTACCTCCTGAAGTGCTACTATTCCGAAGCCGCGGGCCCTCACCTCATCCGAAAGAATACGGGTACTTCCAGGTGCTGTGAGGGATCTGCAGTTCCATGTTCCATGTTGTTGTTTGTTCCGATTCGAAATTAATTGTTGACTTTTCGTTGCGATATTATTGGGGGTGGCTTGCAAGGCCTCTCCCCCAACCTCCTGTCTCGTCGGAGGGCCTACGCTTCCTAGCTGTTTAAAGTCCCGTAGGAAGCCAGGACAGAAAGGACAGCTAGCCGCCCCTAACATGGAGAACAGACGCTAGCTGTCCTCCTCCGCTCAATTTAGCCATATCACCCATCTTCGCAAGGGGTTGGGTTTCCCCGTATACCCAAGCTCAGATATTTGGAGAGACATGTTACCGTTCTATACGCCGGGGACGTATTGAGTCGAAGTAGGGTATGGAGAGCCTTTGTTGACCTTCAAGAGGCTTCGGATCCATGCCTTACCAGTGCAGTATTGCTACCACACCAGCTTATATAACTAACATCTAACACTAACTAACCAACATCTATCCGTTTAATACTCCTCCGAATGAGTTGCCCAGTTCTGTTATATACTCTTTCCAGTTCTACTAGCTTGATTTGATGGATTCTCATTCGAAATTTAAAACGCTTTCTCCCAGTTGCTACCAAATCCCAAATCTTACCTTATCTAATCTTTTTCTTGACATTTTTTTCTCACCACGGATAATCGAAACGGCCCGTTTAGCTGCACTCTTTAATGTGTGCGATTGCGTTTGATAATCGTTATTAGATTAGCTTACCCCCACCGCTCCGATACAACCCACCGCACGAGATAAGATTGCAAACCGGTTCCCTTCACCTTTCTCACCCACACCGGTCGCTCGGGCTGTGAATTACCTGTAACCCCGAAGCCACCAGACACCGGGCCCAAAACAATGATAGGCCAACGATGGCGGCCTATAATTGACTGAGAATTGGCACTCGCAGCTGAAGGTAGGAAAGGAAACAAAACTGCAACATACCGTGGCATGATAGTGCGTGCAGGAACCGCATACAACCGAGTCCGGAGTGTTGGCATACTGATCAGCTAATTATCTCGTCATTTTGTTGCAATTTTTGTTTTTTTGGTTCGCTTCTTTTGTTTGCGCTACACCAGCGCCGACTGCCTCCATGTTTGGCACAGTTAAAGTTGGCAAAATGGTGGCGAATTTGAGGGTCAGATTAGCATCCGAGCAATCGGATATGGCAATAGTTCATTAGCATTAGCAGGTGGCTGCAGCAAGTGGCAAGGTCCAAATGAAAGCTGTACTAACGAATGGAGCAAATAATGGGTGACCCAGTTGTGTTGCGTCTTGCTGTGTGCCGCCGGTGGGCACAATAGCAATTGAAGAAACAGAATGCATAAACTAAATCTAGTATGATGTATGCTCTCGTTGCTTCCAGTGTCTGGCTGCAACTGGAGACTAGAGTGGTGAAGCAATTGTGACACACATCACTCACTAGAAGCTGTTCTGCCACCTTACATCAACTATAGCCATGAGGTAAGCAACTATAGCCACAAAGATGTTACCTTTGCTGCGTATGCCAATAGCAACGTAATACAAACACATTGTTAGTGAAGGTATAAAGAAATCGTTCAAGGTCCAGAACTCTATGTAACGGTTGACATTTGCACCAGCGGACGCAAATCTTCGATTAACGCCTTACGCAATCACGCTTGGCAGTACACAGATTTCCACGCAGAATCCCACGCTACTGCCGGACACCGTTTTCCGACATCCGATGACAGGCAGCTCCAAAAATCACGTTTCGATTACTTCATCCCACCCAACACACACGCACAACGCTCATTTCCTTCGCGGTACATCGGGACCGTTGGAAGTGGCGCGGGCGCGACAAGTGCCGGCTTGTTTCGTCGAGCCTTATAATCCATCCCGGTGCAAACCGAACACCGTTGGCAGATGAGCCGTCGCTCATCCCCGGGCCGATTGATTGCCTTCAGGACACCTTGGAACCTGGGCGCAGGCGCATTGCGTAAGGTGGTTAAGCGCTTAGCCAATCGTTTTATTATTTGACCCCTTCGGGCAATTCCGAGGTCCGTCAGCTCGTTGTGTGTATGTATACATAGCGAGAGTTGAAGGAACAGTAACATCTGGCAGAAGTTAACGGGGGACCGGTAGGGTGGAAAATTAATCAACAAATGCAATTAACCAAAACATGGGCGCGATCGGGCCTGGTCGATAAAGTGGAGCTTTGTGGTTGTCTTGCGGCCATCTTCACCAAAGTGTTTAGTGTAGATCATCTTTTGCCCCGCCAAGTGGAACAGCTTGATCGTATTATTTTACACGGATCGCTTTAAACACGGTTGATAAGTTTGGAAGAGAAAGGTACGTATTTATCCAACATGCGGAAAGGTAGAATTTGTAGTTCCGTGGGGGGGGTGGATGTTTTGCCACATTGCGCAACAGTCAAAACTTGGCAGAAAGCTTCAACTTATCCGGCTGTCAAACGTTGGCGAAATCAGCAACGAGGTCAAACGGCCATTCCTTCCAGATGCGCAATCCCTGACGGTTCCTGGGCTCGAAATCGGGAACGATTCCTTTCGTCCACCGTCACGATGTCCATTGGCGAATCGTGTTCGGTACGGGTCAGCAAGAAAGAAAAACAATTGACCCGTCGGACGCGCGTTGTGCAATACTACCATTCCTACACTGGCAAATGATCGATCCGTGAACAATCAGTCCCATAGTGTTCGTGTGTGCCTTATTTGGGTGATAGCGTACCTTACTAGACTGCAACAGTGATAGTGGTGCGAGCTAACGTCTGCGAGAACACGGTTGACTGTGTGAAGAAAGGCTTTAGCTTAACACTGAGGCAAACTGCGAATCAACCGGCTCATTAGCATCTGTAAACGGTTGAACGCAACCGAATATTTGTTTCTACCACCGCTCATCATAAAAGACGACACGCGCCGTCAACTAATCTGCCGAAATAAAGTGTTTTATGAGTACGAGAATCTATAAATCAAATAGCCCATCATCCGGGATGTGTGCCTATGTGTGTGAAAAGCAAAAGTGACGTTTGTTATCGAATCACTCAGCTCCAAGTGACAGGTTGAAGCCTTTTTTTCTTCCATCTCAACACTCCACAACTGGAGAGGTTGCGAATTCACAAGTCGGAGAAATTTTATACGATAATTGAACTTTTCGAAAGCATCATCACCATCGCAGTTTATCTCCGTTTGGTCGTCTCTCTGTTGACCGATAACGCACACGCGTGTATGCGTATGGATCCCAGCAGAAATGAGAAAGAGAGAGAGAGAGCAAGAGTGCACACGATAGAAGATAGTTCCTATCTTTACCATCACAACCGCCCGGGTGCGATCGTGCCTTTATCTGTCCGTTATCTCAACAAAATGTTAACACACGCTGGGAGGTCGTCAATAGTTAAGTGTGCGTGCGAGATAATCGAACGTGACAACAGTTGTGTGTGTGCGTGTGTTTGTTTTTTTTTTGGCAAACTCTCTAGCTGTTCCCCACTCGTGACGCTATGGTTTGAGAAATGGAAGTTTTACTGTGCGGTGCCGTTTTGCGATTTAATGCAGTGAAAACGAGGATCACATACCTTCTGGAACTCCAACAACAAAATACAGGTGTGGCCCAAGCGGTTGTGTTCAATATGTGATTTTTCCATCCATCGAGATTAGTTTGTCGCGTCAAGCACGAGCCGGTTCGAGTACGGTTCGAGTGCGGTGTTGAAAAGACGTGCAGAAGAAGAAACCGAAGCCCGTGGGAGTGTGAGAAACCGACGTGGGAAGATGTGAACCGATGGGCCCGATGCTAATCCGTTTCCGAATAGGGATGCCATGCCACGGCCCGAAACGACCTTAACAAGCCCTTGGCGCTGCAACGGACCGAAGGCAGCGCGAGCGAGAAAGCACGCGAAGATTATCCGTGTTTCAGATTTTCGGTAACCGGCACTCGTCCGATCTTCTCGGACCATTAATTGGACACTCACGCGCTCTCGCTCACACACACACACACACACAGACACCGGGTGTGCACTTACGAAGACAGTATATTGCGCCGCGCAATGCCGTTTACATTCCAACGGGTTCGGGTGTCAGCATCCATTTCAGCGGACGAGCGAACGCGCGCGCCCGCCTAAACGGGCGAAACACAGCCGCGCTCATCTTCGAAAAGTAATATTATTTTCACAAAGCAGCAGCCGCAACCTAGCGGCCGGACCTGTAGCTAGTGAAAGTTTAATGTTACGATGATCCCTTCCTCGTACATACACTGGGCGGGAGAGAAGCGAACGGGAAGGATGGATGGAGGTGCTTTTAATTCGATTCGATACTCTCGATGTTTCGTTACGATAGTTTCGTGGTGTTTGGTGGCGCTGGAACACGCAAAACACGCGCTGCATGCTGTTGCATTCTACACCGCACAGGGTTGAACGAGAAGACTCCACACCGAAGAAAGCGTGTGCGTGTCTCCGGTGTTTTCTATTCCACCTAGAATTATATCTGAGATGGTGGTGACTCGCTTTCGCCCTATCTTTATACCAACCGCTGCTAGACAGTTCCAGCGGCAGAGCCGCAGAAGGAAGGAGAAATCTCGATCAGCTCAGATCAATTAAAATGTCTATAAATTATCCCATCAGGCGGTTTGAGGCTGATCCCTCGGTAACCAAGCCTTCGGTTAGTTTGAACCCATCGATCAGGTTTACCCCAAAACCGTTCCATTCTAACGGACCGACCCTCCCGACCGGAGCAGCTCAAAGAATGCCGCCCATCTGGAAGGCACAAAGCAATGCAACGCTGGAACTCGCATCTCCAACAGAAGCAACCCAGAAGCGATCAATAATGGAATGCTTTCTCGGTAGGATGATGTGCCTGGTGTAGTTCTTCGAAACAGAACCGACAACGGAGATGAACTTCGATGACCCTTGGTGAAAGAGTTCTGTCACCTTTAGGAAAAATTAAACAAACATCTTACTTTGACGTATCCACCACATACATACGAACAAACCTCAAATACCTCACCATTGTCGCTCGGTCTGGAAAGCTCCGTTCCGGAATGTACCAAAGGGAATAAATGGTACGCAAGTAGTCGCACCCTAAATCGAACATTTCGCCCCTCTTGGATCGTTACGGATTGAAAGTGAAATCGTGAAATCCTTTATGCCTTATGTCACCGTGCGTTACTACTTGGCTGGCTGGTGTTGGGGTTTGCCGCGACCTTCCTGTGAGCTCATCTGCTTTATCTCGCTTCCTGCCAACGGAGGTACCACGGGGCAAGTGGGTACCGAAAATTCGAAATTCCTGCACATTCCTTCACACGCTTTGCTGCGCTCATGTGTGTTGCGGAAAGTCTTACCGATGTCCAGGTGGTACCAGTGCCGTCACTTAATCAATCATAAACTCGATGGTTGGGGTTGAGATATGGTAAAGGTACGCGAAACACACGTATCCACCACGGTGGTTGTACATGTTATCGATTCGATCACAATGCTGCAGAGTCGTCGCGTAAGTGCGCAGATACTAACGAGTATTTAAACACCTTGTGGGTTCCGCTGCGAACTATGTAGTGGCTGTGGAGCGCGTCCGGAAAGTGGCAAACGGGGAGAGATGCGAGACCGAGGAGTTGGTGAGTGCTTTTCCATCAAACATTGCACAGGCACAGGAGGTGGCAATGTTGATGATGTTGTTGATGATGTTGTCATGCAAAAAATATTTCACGACACCGAACGAAATGTTGCAAAGGGATGCGATGAAATTGGGAAAAGCGACACCTCGAACACTCTCTACCACGCAACGAAAGAAGGAAAAAAGCCAGCAAACGTAGCCAACGAAATAGCGGGCGTCACGGGAGACAAAAACCGGACACACACACACGTTTTCATCGTTGGTCGTGGAAAAATTCACACCTGGTGCGAAGCTGGCATGAAGCAATCCGATGAGCATCTTAAACCGTGTCCGCCCGTATTGATCGGACACCCGCACCTAATGGACATAATTGGCAACGATCTCGAGCGCTTGGAGGCAAAACAAACACCCACGAAAAACGTAACGCACGCACAACTCATTATGCTCGCGTTGATTGCGGCCGATCGAACGCTTTCGTCAGAACTGTCCCGCGTAATGTGGATTGCATGCTGGGCTGATCGTTTTCCTTCATTTTCCACGGTCACATACATGATGAGGCATGCCGTTAAGGTGTGAAAATGCGTCCGAAACTGTGGTTAGGAGGGGCCGCTTCCATTACCATTACCATAAGCGCTAGAACGTTTAAAAGAGCTCGATAGTGTAGAAGCGACGAACCCGATGTAAGAGACGATCTAGGAAGATTGTTTTTTTTTTCATATATAATAAATGTGTTAATAAATTAGTAAATAGTACGTAGAAATGTGTTCAAAAACTATTTTTTATCTCCGAACAACAGCTAGTAGTTTAAAGCAAGCTAATATTTCACATGAAAATAAAGTGCTTCAAACGAACGCTACACTCGTAAGAATGGTTGACGGCTCGCGATTCGTTAGAAACGACAATTCAATGAGCCAAAAAAAAAACAGAAACACAAACCAACACTCTCCAGACGCACCTTTCGATCGTGATCCGGTCACATCCGAAACCGATTCGAACCACACCCAGCACGTGAGGCGCAAGCGATCGACCACACCAGCATTGCGCTTAAGCAGATGCCACCCTCCGTGAAAATGTGTACCGCCGAAAATAAACTGACCGGTTCGTTCCATGCGCAGCATCGCTTCATCGGCGGATTGCAGCGAGACGACCGTTCGCTCGCTCGCTCGCGCACACACGGCACATCTCACCCCCCCGATGGCGGCGTGCCTAAGCTGCTGTGCTTTTCCCAGCGTACGCGAACGACGGGCGTTCAGATGGGGGCAGGCAGGAAGGAACGGTTGGGCTCCCGAGCAACAAAATCTTTCGCCCACCCGGGCAACCGTTTCAGTCGAACGTTGACGTTCGCCGTGCAAGCAACGGAGCTCTTAGCGAAGGTTGGGAAAGCCTAACACAAAAGTTAAAGAATTTTAGACAGCGCGTATGTGTGTGTGTGTGTGCCCGTGTGGAGGTTTATTTAATGTTTAGTAGGACCAAAACCACATCCGGTCAGTGTGTGCTGTGCGTGCTTTATCGGATGTGAACGAAAGCAACCAGCGTCCAGTTGATGGTGCCGAACGTTTGATCTAGCACTCCGGACTTCGCATTCGAAAGAAACAAAAGTGCGCAGAAATACTGCTCGTAAAAGTGACGACGACAGACGTTAGTTAAAGTGTCTTTGTGAGTGAGAAACTAGAAGCAAAAAAATAGAAACAGAAACATTTGCCCTCGCTCAAGTGCTAGAACATCATCCTTCATCCAGCCACCATCCTCAACGGTCTTATCAACGGGATCAAACGGCACATCAACGTGCTCAACTCGCGGCAGCAAGTGCAGTGAGAGCCGAGACAGCCGACTCCAAAAAAAAAAAAAGAAAAGAAAGGAAGAACAAAAAAACACCCAACCAAACATGGTAAGTGTAAATCGTTCTTGGAAAAACGAAAGACTGCAACAAGCGACGAACCCGTCGGGTTGAAATCTTTTTCGAATGTTCTGTCGTTTTTCGTTAGTAAGAATGTGTCCCTTTTGTGGTGTGGTGGGCAACCTCTATAATGTCTACTACTTCTCCTCTCCTCCCTCATTCCCCTTCCCCTCTCCCGTTTCCATCCAGAAGAAAATGAGTGCAAATGTAACCACATCGCCACAGTAATCACTGCCGTTAGCAAACCAATTTCACGCCAGATTCGTGGCATTAATCAATACCGTTGCGCTACATTCATCCAACTTTTTCCCCTCGCTCCAATCTGCCTTCCCCCGTCTCCCCTTCCCTTCCGTCCTTCCACACGCGGAAGTACATCGGTAGGTTTTGCTTCCGTTTCGCGTCTGGTGCCAAACACAGCACAGGCATGAACTTTTCCTTCCCATCAATTATCTGGTTCTGCCTCGCTCATCAAAACCCCACAAAGTTCCCTTACCGATACGGTTTTGCGGTTGACATTTGACGCGAATGGGCAGGTTTTTGTGTTTTGTTTGGTGCAATGTAACAGAACCGAATGGCTGGTGGATGTGCCCCGATCGGAGACAAAATTACCGTTTCGTGACGTTCGGAATGCGGGAGGCATCGCAGTCATACTCAACTGCCCGAAGGGATTGAGGGAGTTGGTAGTAGAAATCTTTGCCACCGAAGCCCTTACGGGGATTAGTTTGATTTGGCGCAGCACAACCGACCGAGAAGTAGCGTGTGCGGTGTGCCTACGGCAGACATCTGATGACAACGTACCAGCTTCATTCACCCTGAAGCGGTTCGGGGCTACCCGGGCACTTAATACGGAGAAAGACTCATTCCGCAGGCGACGAACCCGGTACGACGTAAAGCGGAGGCTTTCGTTCTGTCACTCGGCGCTACCGAAGATACCGACTTTGGGGGTTTAAGTGCCTAAAACGGTGTTTTTTTTTTCTCATCCTTCTCTTTCTTTCGAACTGTCTCTTTCTTCTCCCAATTCGTTCGAGAATGCGAGTAGCGTCACCCGTTAGAAGGTTCGTTGCTCGCGCAATTCACTTTCATTTTTCTTTCCCACTTTATACGGTTGTTCCACCTGTGTGTGTGTGTGTGTGGGTTTTTTTTTTGGTTGATGCTTCGCGCTTAGTTTACATTCTTCACGGTTTCTAATGCGCTCGGTGCACGGGGCGTTTGGGTTGGGTGTAACTTCCAAGTCCGTGCCAGAGCCCGGAAAGGGCAATCGAAAGCGAATGGTTTGCGGTACCTGGTGCAGGTGAAAATAATGGGATTAAAGATTCATCCCGAGTGGCTCTTTTTTCCCCTATTAGGGACCGCCCTTAAGACTGCATTTGCGGTAAGAAATTATGCAACCGGATACCCTAAACAGTGTGGCTTTACGCATGGCACACTAAGAAAACGAACGAAACGGAGCTCTTCTTCAATAAAATTCTTTTCTTCGACGACAATTTCTGTCACACGACGAGCAAAAAGAATCTTCTAGACGCGCTCCTAGCACCAACCGTGATAGCATCCAGCACGGTTTGTTACGGGCTAGCGATACTTTATGATTTAACATCCAAATTTTTATTCCCCACAGCATTTTCTTTCTTCCATTTTGTTTTGTTTTCGGTATTCTCCTGCCAACCACGGACATGAAAACACAGGCACATCTCAATCGCATAATTAGCGTGACTTGGGGGTACGCTCAGCGAAAGGTCAGCCCCCTCTCTTTTGGTGAAGCCCATCTGGCGTACTTGCGCACACATTTCGTAACGCGTCGCTCTGTATTTTTTTTTTGCTGGTGTACGACGTATGACGCTTTTGTCCAAGCGAAACCGGGCGCCACCGCCGTTGTTTTGGGTTGGAAAATGTGTGAAAATGGTGCACGGATTTTACTGGTAAAACTTCCGTCCCGAAGCTGCCAAAACTTTTGCATTAAAATCATTCAAAGCTGGTCCAATTCTACATGGAAGTGGTCCACTTCAACTTGAACAGAGCTCAGAAATGGTTCGAACTTAGTGTTAGGCTTAATGAATCTTATCAAAAGAGTCATTCATATGAATCTTGAGTGAAGAGTCATTCAAATCATGATTTGACTTCAAAAAGATTCATAAATTCCCAAAGATTCATGAATCCGCAAAGATTCATTAATCCTCCATGAAATTAGGAGGCCCCTTGTATCAGGAAAATGCTTTTATCAAAGGACGTGAGCGAAGAGAGGGGTGGGGGGGGGGGGGGGGGGGAGGGATTGGTGGATGTGGATAGATAGCAATCATGTTAATATCCACCAAACACACTCCCAGCACTATCGCGCACCGCACACCCAATCAATCGCTTCAACGGGCGGACAGAGATTCAGAATCATTCATTCAGATTCATGAATCTGAATCAGTAGTTCGAACATTAATTGTTCATCTCGGAAACCCCTATATCTCTGTACTAGGGGAAGTAGTCTTTGAGACCCGAAGAAGAAGAAAAGGAAGAAGGAGCAAAGCAAGCAAGAATACAAATCTGCTGCTGGTCAAAACTATGTTTGAGGTTGTGTAATTTCTAACGTTTTCTTCCTTTTTACAATGCTGCTGCGTCTGATGCGAAGCATTTAGAAGAAGAAAACACCAATACACACACACACACATCCACCGAACACAACACTTCATTTATGTGAGAGAAATTTTCCCCCATGACGATGCAGTTTTGCTTCTTGTGCAGCCTTTCGAGAGAGAGAGAGATAGAAAAAAATCAAAACAAAAACGAAAATTGAACGTTTTGAAACGACGGTTTTGTGTTTCGATTTCATTCTAACCTCACTTTTCGGCATTGTCGAACGGGATGAATGGAGAAAGTTTGGTTGGTTATCGACCGTCCGTTGGTATAGCCAGCCGCCTTCCCACCCCGGAGTTCTTGCAGTACCGTGGTCCACCGCAACCGGAACGTTGAAGTGACCGTGGGAAACGAATTTTCGAGTGAACGAGCAAGAAAAACAGAGTGAAAGAGAGAGACAGAGGGAAAAGATAGAATGAAAACAAAATTTCAAATCCACACACACACACACGGCTGAAATTGGAAATTGTTAGCATTCACCCAACCGCACAAACCCATCCTACTGCTGCAAACCGTTTGTTAGATCGATAATGATCAAAATATCGCTATAGCAGGCGCGTCAAATGTTTGAAGCCGCCCGGTACGAGGTAGCGCGGTGCGGACAGCGAATCAAAAACCTCGCCTCTGTGTGCCTCTGAACAAATTTCCATTTTCTCGGCATGACCTTGATCCAGCTTAAACGTGTTGTTGTTTACCCTCACCCCGGGAGCTGCGCCGCACCCGTAAATGTCAGAATTGTGCTGCTTTGGTGGACGTTTTTGTGTACCAGAAAAAAAAGAGGAGAAAGTGAGCGAGTTCCACCGGCGACGCTCACTATCAACGGGAAGAACCAAATTTGTGTCACGAAATTCGATAGCGGCGGCTCCAATGTCAATGACCGGTGGACGAGCAGATGTCCGTGATATGCTGTGTATGCCTTTACGGACATTCGGGACATCTGTGCAGCGTTTTGGAATGATGTCGGCTGAACCTCATTATCCGAGTGACTGTCGTCAAATAATATCTCGCCCGGAACGCTTACAAAACCACCCAGGTACGAGCGGCCAGGGCACGCTCCCTCATCCATGCATATATTTGTTCAACAATTTAATGTCAGCATCTTCACTCGCAACATCCGGCACTGCTTATGGACATTTCAAATTAGCATTAAAAAGCGACTCGAGTGCGACTGTGTGTGTCTGTGTCTCTCTGTCTCTCCCGCTTCGTGCTGACAATAAACCGGGAGTACGGTCGGCGAAAGTACAGCAAGGATTCCGCTTTCCCG
>KZ062097.1:135439-163452 GCA_002091835.1 Anopheles maculatus
ACCAAGGGAAGGGGGAGAAAGTTTCAATGCAAGACGACACGCGCCTGTGTGTCGTGTAACGTAGGCGACGAAATTACGAAAGATCCGGGAGTTTGTATTTGGTGTGTGGACCGGATTTTTAACCGGGAGCGGGCGCGTTTTCACGTGTGATTCGCTTGACCGGTAATTGAAGATGCGCAATAATTCCGACCTCCTCCAAAAACAAAAAAGAGAGAGAGAGAGAGAGAGACAGCCTTGACTTTCTCGCATCTCTTTGCCCGCACTTCAGAAAGGTTGCGGCGTGATGCAAGTTTGGACGCCCGCGAGTTCTTGTCAGGCCCGGGTTGACAGCGAGGCTGGAACGAACGAAAATAAAACGGGCCCGGAGGTCACGCTCGGGCTTGGGCAAAATGTCAAACACCGAACCGAACTCTTTACGCGGATGGCTAAATAAGCAATATCGTTGGAACATGGTGGAGGAGCATCGAGTGCCTTGAGCTGCAAGACTACTTCAGCAGGTCCCATCCCAGCGCTACCGGGAATGGATGCAACGCCCGCAGGGCTGCTCGCATCAGTGAAGTACGGTTGAAGATGTTCGACCTCACCGGGTTTACTGAGCGCACAGCGGTGTACACCTTCGCCGAGGCTCGTAAAGGTTTATCTCTTACCTTTATCCTACTGTTTGGTGTGTCTCGGATTCCCGTAAGGGGATTATGTTCGGGACAGTGAAGCTGTGTGTGTGTGTGTGTTGTGGATTTTTTGCTGCTTCTTCCCTTGGGGTCAAAGAAGGGGAGTTTCGTAGTTTCGTGTCCATTTTCTTCTGCTCCGTGCTCCGCGCTACCAGCTAATGCGGAGGTAATTAAGGTAGGGTTCGATCAGGTTTCAGGAACGTCTTGTGTGAATTATGAAGGGGATTAAGAGCGAAAAAGAGTCATTAATTTAAGCAGTCATATCATCTTCCAGCTCGTCTATTGCTTCACGGTCCGCAGAAATCTCACGGAGTGCCCTTGTTGAAGTTGAAAAGGCTTTTCGGAGTAGTAGGGTGAAAGCTTCTTTACCTTAATTGAAGTCTTAATATGTAAAGCTTTGTAGCGACATGATGCAGGCAGTTACTAGCGGTAGTGGTCCAGACTATTCTGGACTATTTGGGCATTAGACCAAACCAAAATAAAACAACTTCCGAGCCCCTCAACACATCGTCACATCGAAAGGGTTGTAAATAAAGCTTCACTTTCACTTCAACCCGGGTGTACGCAACGCAATGTTTTGTTTCTAAAAATGCAAGACAAATCGAATTCGACTTTTAATGGCAAAACAAACATTAAAACGCATCTCTCGCATATCTTCCGAGGCACGTATGTACGGAGCCCCAAACGTAACTACCCTGGGGGGGAGGGAGTCGCATTAGTAAATGTTGCGTCGGTAACCAGGTGTCTTAGATTTTCCATACATTTCATAACGTGCGCCCGTTGCTTTTGCCTTTGCTGCGGCCCATCTGCCGCTGTTGTTGAGATGCTGTGCGCTGCATTGCGTCTAAATATTTATGTGTGAATCCCGCTCACCTACGTGCGGTGTGCGTTTGTGCCGCGGTCGGATTCGCGTGCATGAAATGTATGCGCCACATGCGCCATACCGACGTCCGGCGCGAGAGATGTGGAATGTTCGAATAGATGGTACTGCGAAACCACGTGGATCATAAACAGCTCGTTAAAAATTAGTGACGGACCAGGACACTGTTGGTGGTGGTGGTGGTGTGTGCGGTACCGGACCAGGACCAGAGGTTGGATGTTTTTATTCTCCATCGTGCTTCTTCTGTTTTTTTTTTTTTTGTTTCGGTGTTTGTAGGTGTTGGGAGAAAGTGGAGTTGGTGTGCGAGTTGTTGAGGCTCACTTTCGGAACAACAGTTGCCGTTGCTGGTCGGGGCTTAGCTTGGGGTGGGGAAACTTTCCCACCGAGTACACGACACGGGGAGACATCTCTCGCGCAGCACCCGGAGGCATCCGAGACTGTGAATTATGATAATAACAGTCATAATAAAGTGAGCTGAGCACTGGGTGTGGTGTTGCTTAGGTCGAGCGCGCGCGCGCCTGTGTGTGTTAGGTGAGGGTGGCTATGATTATGATGATGATGCACATGGTTGACCCCGGAAAGCTCGGGCTGTGAAAACAGACTGACCAGTACAATTGCAGCACTTTTGACATTTTGACAGTGGTGCCCTGTGTGGTAGTAGCCGCCGGTACGTGTTTCTCATCTCGCACGATCTTTTACGACACTCACAAGCATACGCGCGCGTACATGCAAAAAAAAAAACGGGAAGAAATGGTCCCGTTCAACTCGAGACACACCCACGGTGAGCCTTCTTTCCTGTGCTTTGCTCAATCAATCGCGTCGACACGTTGTGCCTGACAAGAAACGTAAACAACACGGCGTCGAACGAATAATGACAGTAATGAAGCATCAATACATCAACAATTGCGACGGGTACGGGTTGGCACGGTGTGTACCGCAAAGCCGAAAGTCAAACCCGACCACCGGTGAACTGTGATTTATTACCTAATGAGTGAATTATCTAACGATGGTTCTTCGTTTGTTTAACTTTGCATTGGCAAGATTTACACGCACACCCTACCGACCGCGCTGCTACCGGAGACGTCAAGCACAGACAACTAAGTAAACGAACTAAAAAAAAATAGCCCAGTACACGCACACACTCGCGCACTGCAAGTAGAGTCATCTCCTGCAGCGTAGATCACTAGCGCCTGGTTGAAAGTGTAACATCTATCGACGAAGCGTTAATTGAGCTGCACGGGCCCGCTTGCTGTGTGCTACCGACGTTATCTCATACGTAGAAGGAAAACTTTGATACCGGGCGCACAACAAAACACCACGCCAGGTAGAAATGCACCGATCGGGGCTACAACAAAACCAGCAGCTCGTAATGGCGTAAGCCGCATGGCGATAAGCCAATCATGCGGTAGTGTGTTTGTAAATAATAGCGTAATTATGACAGCATTCAGCACAGACACACACAAGCCAGCCAAGATTGTCCACAGCTGCCAATACCCGTTCCGATTCTAGTATTGATTGATTGATATTACAATGTGTACACAAACAAACACTAGCGAGCAGCACGATCGAGTTAGTTGATCGGATGGGTTACTTAAACGTCAACCGGAGAGCTATAACCGTACGCCGCTATCAAACACGCTTTCTCGTTTCTCGATAACCGGGTTTCGGGGGTTTCTGGTTTTGTGTGTTTTGACGCTATGGAAAATCCGGCAGTCGAAGATGACTTATGTTTAGGTGTCGCGCACCGGAAGCAACCAAAAACAAGCCACCATTGATGAGCCATGACCATTTCATCCTACCAGGAAAAGATAAACGTAATCATTAATCGAACGACTCGATCTTCTTCCTTCTTCTGCTATCTCTCTCTCTCTCCTGTTGCTTGCTTTTGCTTTCGGTGCGGGAGAAAGTAGCATCTTCTCCATATGCTTCCACCAAACCATTGCGGTTTAGTATCGAACCTGATCACACCATGGATCGGCCCGCAACAACCGAACCAGCGGTACGATGGATACCAGCAGACATTTGATCATACCACACAATAGCTACCTGCTGTTTGTTGCTGGTCTGATGCTGCTCGTTTTCGTCCGAATCGTATGCAGCAGGCCTTGTGTGGTTGTTCATGTTCACGCTGCCATCTTCCCGAACGATTTCGGTAACCAGGAAGTGGTAGGAAATTTATTGAAATAGAAGAAAAAAAAAGAGCTGATGTCGATTTTCCGACACTGTCGATGGGCGACGGCTTACGTAAAAGGTTCGGCGGTATACGAGGGGGGGGGGGGGGGGGGGGCGGGGTTGCAATTGTACTGGTCAGTCTGTTTTCACAGCCCGAGCTTTCCGGGGTCAACCATGTGCATCATCATCATAATCATAGCCACCCTCACCTAACACACACAGGCGCGCGCGCGCTCGACCTAAGCAACACCACACCCAGTGCTCAGCTCACTTTATTATGACTGTTATTATCATAATTCACAGTCTCGGATGCCTCCGGGTGCTGCGCGAGAGATGTCTCCCCGTGTCGTGTACTCGGTGGGAAAGTTTCCCCACCACCCTGGTATACGCTGTTATGCTGCGGGACATCTGCCCGGGCACTACGGTACCGGCTCGTGGCTGGTGATTGATTTTGATTTATTGTGCACCGCTTACGTCACCAACAAACACCGAAACAAAAAAAAAAAAAACAGAAGAAGCACGATGGAGAATAAAAACATCCAACCTCTGGTCACGTACCGCACACACCACCACCACCACCACCACCAACAGTGTCCTGGTCCGTCACTAATTTTTAACGAGCTGTTTATGATCCACGTGGTTTCGCAGTACCATCTATTCGAACATTCCACATCTCTCGCGCCGGACGTCGGTATGGCGCATGTGGCTTATTTTGTGAAACGTATACTTACTGAGGTAAGGTTGAACCCAATTGTTGAAGTTGAGCTTAACGTAAGGTACTATTTTTCACTGCACAAACACAGTGACTACGATCGATGAATCTGCTTGTCATCACCGAAACCCATAATTTAACCGGACTGAACTGGACTGTCACAAAAGCGCATTGAGGCTCTCACCAACGCACACAGAGAGACACACAACAACAAAAAACGCCTGTTTTTTTTGCAAATCTTATCCACAACACAGCATTCCCAACCAAAACAATCCCGGTGCGTTCTCTTTCGCTCTCGCTCTCTCGTTCGGCACAAGTTTCGCATCAATACGCATCTCGCTCACGGGAGCACACAGATAGTAACACATTTCAATACAGACGCACCACCGTCGAGGCAGATTTGGCAACTCTTTTACCTTGTCCTGTCCAGGCTGGACCGGGAACAAGCGCGAACGTATTGCTTATTCAGTGGGAAAATGATAAGGTATCCAATGGTGGGTCCATCGCAGACAATAACGGTGTGCCAGATAATCGGATTATTCTCCCAGGCACTGTCAAAACTACACTACGCCAAATGCGCGTGATGGTTAATTCACTGCCACGAGCCACTCGGACACCGTAGCCCTTGATTGGCCGGCCGGGAGTTAATGCGAGGTATTAGCATTTTCTGTTGCTTTGCCACTTACTATTTACCGTCGGCGGTCTGCTCTGCTCGTTGCAAAAGTGTTGGTTGAAATCGGTATTAAAATGATGGGGTGTCGCTTTTGCCTTGTGATCTGGTAGTGCCAGTATCGTGTGCGGCAGCACAACAAATAAGATAGGCCACTTTCGGATGATAAAAATACGACATTTTCTTGCAAATCTGGCCGTTAATCAGCAAAACCTTCAACAGTACGTTTACTGTCTTTTTTGCTAAACGATAAGATTTGGTTAAGCGGCGCTCAAGCTCCGTGAAGAATTCAATCCATCAATATCTACCGTACGGTAGAGCGGCTGCTACTACTACTAAAACGGTATTAAAATGGTGGATGATATAATCTGGAAACCATTATCTCTCTACCCAGTCTTTCGTGTTTCACGCACACGGTTGGTTTGTAATCATGCTGTACAGGGAACTCATCAGCAGCGAACGATTCAATCCGATCGACGTCGCTGAGATAAGTCACATGGGAAAAACTGGAGAAGATTCTCATTAAGCAACCAGTATTCCACCACCAACCAACTGCACGCAACTTGTTTTGATAATGATTTTTTTGGGGGCTTTGGAAGATATGGGAAACCCGGAGATTCCGTGTAATACAACCCGGGACGTGTTTGTTTGGGAAGCAACCGAAAAGAACAAGACGTGCGTCCGGGTTGGCTAGTCTGCATTTTCTTCATTTCATGCCTGTTGGAGGAAGATTCAATTTCGTCCCATCACAATCACACCCTCCGTGAGAGCTGCGTGCCATTTACGGTTGCGAATGTCGTCTTGTTTTTGCTTTCTTGTTTCTGTCAACCCCATTTTATTCCACGACCGCAGCGCGTGTGAACTTTGATTTACACGGTTTTGTTTTCTGCAACTTTCCAGATGTTCCGACCGCTGCTGCTGGTGGGAGTGTTGCTGATGACGGTGGTCATCACGGTGACAGCGAAGGAGGGGGGAAGCGGTACGGCCGACCGGAAGCTGAACATCGATCCGGCCCTGCGCAAAGCACTCCTGCGTGCCTTACGCCACCTGAAGGAGCGCCAGGAGGAAGAAAAGCAGGAACAGCTGCTGGGCGACGCGAACACTACGGAGGAAAACTTTGCGACCACCATCTTGGACGAGCTGCTCGAGGAGAGTACGGTGGCGGAGAGTGGGGCACGCGCACGCGACACGTCCGGCGTCGACTACCACACGTACGTGGCTAACGCGCAGGAAGACGATCGTGACACGATCGTGGGTGAGGTGGAGCAACGGGACACGGCTGCGGTGACGGTTGGGTCGGCGGATGCGAACGAAATCATCAAGACTATAATTATCGCGAAACCGAAACCGGCCCTAATTGTCCCGAAGCTGGAATCCGAGAATGAGATCGTACCGCAGGTGGATCAGGGAACGGTCAGCACGACGGAGGCGCCACTACCGGTCACTAGCAGCACTACGCAGCAAGCTCCCATTTCTACAACGACGGCGGTTCCAGTACCGACAACGCCGGCGCCCACGCACAACGAGGATGGCGAAAACATTGAGCAGGTAAAGTCGGAAGATGTTAAGATATTCCAGGCTCCACTCGTAGCTGCCTTCACCGTGCAGCAAGATCAGCTGGGGGTGCCGCGCAACGTCATCCCGCTGCTCCAAACACCTCCCAAACAGAAGACACCCGGCGCATCAGACTTTAAGCCGTCGCCGGTGATCCTGCCGGTAGGTGCGGCCGCTTCTGCACCTGCCACACCAGCTGCCACTGTGCCGCTTCTACAGATCCAGGCTGTCCCATCAACACAGCCACTACTCGCCCCACTAGCACCGGCACCCATCAGCCTGAGCACACGTGCGCTGGAGGAAAAGACGCGCCAGCTCGAACAACAACTAATAGCGCTTCAGAACCAGCAGCGTGCCCAGGAACAACTGCTGCGTGCAAAGATCCAACAAGAGCAGGCCATCATTCAGCAGCAACAGCAACAGTTGCAGCAGCAGAAGCAACGCCTCGAAGAGGAAACACGTCTGCGCATTCAGCGGTTCGAGCAGGAACAGCGTCTATTCCGCCAGCAGCAGCAGCAGTTCCAGCAGCAGCAACAGTTCCAGCAACAGCCACCCTCCACGATACAGTTGCCACCGTTCAAGCCGCAGCCGCTGCCACTGCAGCAACAGCAGCAAGCCCCCCAGCCAACGTTCGTGCAGGAGTTGCCCCGGCCCGGACCAGCGGTACAGTTCATTCCGAGCGTTAGCCTACCGGGCGGCAAACCCATCCCGATCTCGGTGGAGCAGCAGCTTCCCTTCAAGGAAGCCGTCGACTTCCAGCCGCAACAGCCGCTACAGCAGCAACAGCAGCAGCAGCAGCAGCAACAGCCACAGGGACCCAAAACGACCACATCCATCGAGCAGGTGAAGGCCATTAGCCAACCGCCCCAGCTCGCCCGTGAACAGGCACTGCCGCTCAAACCCTTCCAGCCGTTCAATCTGTTCCCGGTTCTGCCACCACTGCTCCTCGGCCCGAACCAGTTCGATCAGCAGCTACCTCCGTTGCAGCAGCGCAATCGAGTCTTCCGCCAGGAACCGAGCACCGGCAACTTCGGTCTAAACGTTGGTCCGCCACAGCAGCAGGCACCCTTCCGTCCATCGCAGCCGCTCGCATTCAATGGGCAACCGGCGGGATCGCTGAGCGATAGCCAGAACTTGCAGAACCTACTCTTCCAGTCTGGCATTACGTCCCGTTCGGCGGAAGATTTCAACATCATCACGAAGGTGCTTGCCCTGAATCATGGTATCCCGCAGGCATCGTCCCAGCGCATGTTCGCCAAGCTAAGCCCCGACCAGCAACGGCAACTGTTGTTCCGAAAGTGAGCCTCAACAACTCGCACACCAAACCCACTTTCTCCCAACACCTACAAACCCCAACCCCTCCCCTTCCCTTCCCCCCCGTCATAGGCGTTAGCGAGAACAATTTAGCTAGGCAGTCCGTGCCCGGGTTGAGCACGTGGTGCTCGTAAGTTTGGTTAGCTAACCTCATCTCTGCCATATTTATTATTGTCACAACTGTCCAGATCGAGAACCCGTCTCGAGGCCAGACAGTTGTGTATGTGTGTGTGTTTTTCTCATATCGTTCATGTCGCTTCTACGTGTCTTACTCGTATCTTACTGTTTCCCATTTCCCTCTGTTTAACTGTTCCGTCGCTAGCACTGCCTTTACACGAGATCCAATGCTCTGCTTTTTCTCTACAAGTGTTTCAATCAGTCTTCCACTTCCTCTCTCTCGCCTTGTCTCTTCGCTTTCCTCTTCATTCATTCATTCGCAATGTAAGAATAGTACGTACTGCGTCTTGGCGTTTACAGCAAATATGAACCACCGGAGATCAGATTTGTTAAACCCCGTCGGCGCATAAGCACTGGTGTGTGCGTTCTGCGGCAAATGTCGCGGGCGAGCGTCTGGGCAGAATCGCAGAAACGCAGTCAGGTCAATGCTTAGGAGATTATTAAGTAGTTCTTTAATATTGTATTGCTCATCGGTCGGTTCAATCGATCGGTAATTCTCTCGAAATAAATGGTACTTTAAATAAGATGGCGATTGGCGTTTTGTTTCTCAGTTTCTACATAATGGTAGGTATCCCATACGAACTGTGCAAAACTAAAGGCGGCTCTAGTGGGCTGACAGCCTTTTCCGCTCCCGTGAGCTATAACTCGTTTGCCATAATAGCTGTAGAATAGTGATTCGATACCCATTTTCTACGATATTTGAAATAAAATTTACTATCATGTTCCCATCTATATTCCCCCCTATAACCTCCTTCTACATCACCTGGCTGCCCAATAACTGCCAAACCGAAAGACCATCGTTAACTTCACTAAACCTATCATAACTATCGAAAGAAGACACACCACCCGGGGTGGGGTTTGTTTATCTCTCCTCTTTTCACTGTTTATTGCAATTCCGCCAATGTTTATGGCCAGTCACATTAGCATAGCACGCGCACGGTGGCGTCAAATCGCGTGACTTTCGCCGTACATCAGCCGAGGCACAGTCAAAGCCCTATCTTCCGTCTCAGTCGTTGGCAGCGGGCAGAGCACGAATAAGCGCCTAAATGTAGGCTAGCGCGTGGTCACACAACAGCACCAGTGTGCAGGGTGCCGCTCAAGGGCGAATTCGACAGGCACTACAAACCCAGTTTTTAGGGTTACCTCGTACTCTCCCCCTGTCCCACCCTTTATTTGACACAATGTGTCTCTTACCTTGGTGCATAAATTTCACATCGACAGGGCGCGTCACACACGATATTGGCTTGCTGGTGTGCATCCTTCCCGACCGACCTGACCTCGACCACACACTCGTCCGAGGTTTTCACGCGCGCACAGTCAACCAAGTTCCGGGTTTGGGCTCAGTCGTGCGTGAAGCGTCGAGTGCGCTTCGGGACAAAGGTGGCACATACCGCGTACGACCGTGCTTTGCCAAGCTGACTTCGGCCGTGCAGGACCTGTTGGATGCGTTGGCACGGTTCTCCTACTTCGATCGATGGTCGGACGAGCAGCGTCGAGTGCGCTTCGGGACAAAGGTGGCACATACCGCGTACGACCGTGCTTTGCCAAGCTGACTTCGGCCGTGCAGGACCTGTTGGATGCGTTGGCACGGTTCTCCTACTTCGATCGATGGTCGGACGAGCAGCGGCGGGACTGCTGCCACCGGGCACAGATCCGTCAGTTCGAGCCGGACCAAACCGTGTTTGTTGAAGGGCAGGCACCCGTCAACTACGCACACTTTATGCTGAGCGGTGAGTGTGGGTTGCTGCAGTGTCTCAAGCTGCACCGGCGACGGGATCGACGGACAGGCGCGAAGCGTTATCGATTGTCCCGGGCACAACCGACCGAGGATGAAATTACACGGTTTCATCGACGCCGGCAGCAGGCTACGGATGCATCCCGAGCGGAGGTACACAACGCGGCAAGGTATGGTGAGACTTGTTGGAGTGTTTCGTGTTACACAACTTGAGCTTACAAACTCATAAGATAAAGATTACATGTACGCAATTGCTTAAAACCACAGTATAGCAACAAGTTTAATGGCTAAGATGACGAGGCTAAAGCTAAACAGTTCCATTCATAGAAAAACTGAGAGCAATGCAAAACGGAAAACAAGCAAACTAGCTTGAAATTAGCTTAATATTCGTCTCATTCAAAGTACATGTACTCCACACTTTCATCTCTAACCTAAGTACGAGAACTGTGAATGTTCCGTAAGTAGCTTTTTTAATGTACATTGTGTTACGCTTCTTTATCTAAGTATGCTAAGTACACTGAGACGTTTTGTACCGATCGTTTTGAACAGTGTGATTGAAAACTTTCTAACTACTGTAGCTGTTGTTAATTTTTCTTTCTCTCGTTGTAGCACAACAACACAACAAACACCCGCCACCGTACGGCGGGCACCGACCAAGATCGAGTACCATTTCGTTGACATTGCTACGTACAGTCGCGGCTCAGTGTTTGGCATCGGGGAACATATGGTCGATCGGGCCGTGTTCGCCCGCACCCACGTCCAGTGTTTGCTGATACCGCGCTACTGGCTGCTGGAGAAGCCCCAAAACCGGGGTAACATCTGGAACCGCATCCGGATCTTTCTCGAGCAGCGGCAACCGTCCCGCGAACGGCTGTTTCGTTGGTTTCTCGCCGAGCTGCTCTGGCACCGGTACCGGAAGCAGCTGGTGGATGACTTTCTGCTCGTGCACGCACCGGAAAAAACTGCTTACATTGAAGGTTCATTTGTCACCTGCGACGCCTTGTGTCTCTCCGCGGTAAGGCACCGGCGAAGCGGTCATACATTTTATGGACGGTTGAAACAACTGCCACTTGCTTTGTCAGCTGTTGCGTTTCAATGTTTTTTTTTGGTGTATTGTGACTAAACTAAAGAAAATGTCTTCCCCTGAAATGCTTACACATCATACATTCCAAACATGCTACTACTGCTTGTGTACACAGCTCGCTCGTTGCTACGTCAGTTCACACAACGTTCCACAACGATTGGTCAAGCTTTCCAAGTTGGTTTCCCTACTTCGGCCGGGGAAGATGGGAAAACTCCCGTACACACATGTTCACATGATACGGCATCCTTGACACATCCAGGGGACAGATAACTTCGATAATAGTAGAAATCTCATCTTCATTCTCCCGCTCATTCTCATGGATGTATTTTTCTCTCTCTCTCTCTTCTCTCTCTCTTTTTCTCTCTTTCTTTTTCTTTCTCGTTTTTGCTCGCCCCCATCCTGGGTTGTGGGTGATCGATCGCTCGATCGTACGATCTTTACATCTGGTGATGTGTGTATGTGTGTGGTGTGTACTTCAATTCGGATTGATTTTCTACATCGCATACACATGCTCCAATATAATCTTCCATAATATCTGACGCAACTTCAATCACATATGCATGCAATGCCACGCCTAACCTTCATCCGCATCCATGTTGCGCTTTTCTTTTTTTTTTTGTTTCATTATTTTTCTCTTTCTCTCTCTCTCTCTCTTTTCACACATTCTCCCACACACACACACACACACACATATTCACTCGTGTATTTGCAATATCTACCATAACCCGACCCCGGACGATATATCTCGCTGGACGACGACGCTTGGACATCGGACGTTTATACACTGTTGATCCTTCACCGTGGACAACTCGAATGGACGTATCCCGGAACTGATACTGGAACCTTCCTTCACGACCTTACGTCCTACCTCCCCACCCCACTTCCATTGATCATCCTTTTGTGTTCACTCTGTTTCGCCCAACCCGGCGCTGACTTATCGACTTGACAAAAAACACGCAAAAAACCGGCGAGCAGGTGCCTCAAGAGGCCGCTCGGCGAATTCGCCACGCTGGCATACACCTGCGCCGGGCTGGGTATTACGATCCGGGGACGGCAGGCGAGCCGTACCGAGGCGCCGGTACTGGTGGTGTCCCCGCACAGCTCCTTCCTCGACGCGGTCATCATCTACTTGACCGGGTTGTCCAGCCCGCTGGTACGAAACGCTGACCGCAACCTCGGCAGTAAGTGTCAGAATCATTTGATTATTTTGTGTCGTTCTTTTGTTTTGTTTTTTTTTCCTCACTCCTTTTTCCTTCTACTTCGAATATGTTCCCTATTCCTTTTGTTTTACTGCTCTCTTACTGTCCTCTTTAAATTAGACAACTACTTCCCTCCTATATTTGGTAGATCCTTGTCGAAATTGATCATCTTTCTAGCTTTCTGTTCTGTCGCTTTCAATTCTAGCAGCCCAGCTACATGCGTTTGTATTTCGTGGTGACTTTTTGGCTCCTAAAGTGAGTTTATGGCGTTTTATTTACTCAGGAACTGTCTAGGCAACGGCAAAGTAAAGCATTTCTTACTGATGGAAGCATTCCAATTATTGATTTCACTTTAAGTCTCCCTAGACATTGTGCTACTGCTCCTGGACAACTGCTGATTTTTCCAAATCTACTCGTTCCCTCACCATCCAGACCAGTTTGATCCTTAGATATCGCAAGCAACATAATCTTAGTTAAAGTTAATGAACTAAGTTTAAACTTATTTTTAATCTACATTTATGTCCGGTTCTACCGTTCCGAGTAATTAGCAAAATGCCACAAACTTAGTTCTGAACCTAAACCCTTTCGATTTCCCTAAACCTCAAACCAGATCCGAAGAATTCCTTAGCGCTGGAGTGTTTGACACTTGCTAACTTCCATTGTGCGGTGTACTCACCGAAGATCCTTCACAGTTCCGCCATTCCTCCAACATATCTTACAATCATCCATCTCCATTCATCCATCCAGATAGCTTTCACGAACCTTACGCGAATGCTTCGCCAAGTGCTGCTTCCGTTTCTACCACCACTACCTTATCATTTGTGTGCTTGTGTGCGTTTGAGCGTTTGTGTGTGTGTGTGTGTGTGTTGTTAGTGTTGGCAGGTCATTGTTATGTTATGCACTCCGTGCGGAATTGTACCCCGCATCGTATGTAGAGATCGTGTTCGGTTTGTTTCGTCTTGCTCCATCTGTGTGTGGACGCGGGGAGTGTGTGATGCAGTGGTGGGGTGGGACTATTTCCGTAAGCAGCACCTTCTAACGCACTGTCATTGTTTTTGCTTCCGTTTTGGTTGTTTCCCCCACCAAAACAAACAAAACTTCTACCCCGTCTGTTAAGAATTGATCGATTACGCGCAACCGATCTACGTGTGCCGGGAGGATCCACACTCGCGTCAGACAACGATCCGAGAGATTATACAGCGCGCCAACTCGAAGGAGGACTGGCCGCAGATACTGATCTTCCCGGAAGGTACCTGCACGAATCGAACGTCGCTGATTAAGTTCAAGCCGGGTGCGTTCTACCCGGCCGTACCGATCCAGCCGGTTCTGATGCGTTACCCGAACAAGGTCGATACTGTCACCTGGACCTGGGAGGGCCCGAATGCGTAAGTTTTGCAATTACATATATGGTCTGATACGTTTCACAATAAGTAACGCTTTTATTTTTCAATCCTTCACACCACAGCATCCAGCTGTTATGGCGCACACTGACGCAATTTCACACGTTCTGCGAAATCGAGTTCATGCCGGTGTACTACCCGAACGAGGCGGAAAAGGCAAATCCGAAGCTGTACGCAGACAACGTCCGTATGATGATGGCGAAAGCGCTTGATATTCCGATTTCGGACTACACCTTCGATGATTGCAAGCTGATGACGTTTGTGAAGAACGTCGGCATGCCCCATCCGGCAGCGATCGCCGACATCGAGAAGCTGCGCGAAACGCTAAGGTAACGCGAGAACTTCCAGCCGACGATTATCACTTACTTATGCTTACTGATGCATTTTTGTTGTTGTTTCGTTTAATATAGAATTGACGTTGCCGATCGGGAACGCAAAATTGTGACGAGTCAGCATGAGTTTACCGATGCGAACAGTTTCCTAACGTACGCACAGTTTACCACGCAGATGCAAATCGATCCGGCGCAGGAAGCGGCACAAAATCTATTTCATAAATTGTACAGGGTATGTATGCTACAACAACAATCCGACATGTTTTCACTTTTCCATTGTTTCACAAACCGTTTTTCTACGTTGTAGCCCGAATCACCGGACGTTATCGATTTCAGGGAGTATCTTTTACTTGCCTTATTCCTGGTCACACTGTACAAGCCGAAATTAAGCTTTGTTGAATCTCTTTTCCACGTAAGTTGTGTCTTTGGATGAGTTGACAACTTCCATTTGAGCAAGCATTTAACCCTCATCCGTACTCCTATTTCTCAGCTGTACGGTGTCGGTGGACGTGTGGATCGCAATCAGCTACACGACACCCTCAAGTATCTCGTGCGCATTACGCGCAAAGAGGTGAACAGTATCTTCCTCCAGGCGGATCTCGACAATCTTGGCACCATTGACTATAGTACGTTGCGTTTTGGTGTGTGAGTCGCAAGAAAGGTGGAAAGTATAATAGACCCCCCTCTCACTCTCTTCTTGCAGATCAATTTCAAAAGGCAATCGAGCACAGCCCGCTACTAGCAAAGCTGCAGAAAAATAACGATCCCAACAACCTAAGACTGGGCTGAAACAATCGTCATTACTTCATACTGTTCTACGGGTGTCCCCTTGACTTGATCGGACGGTTTCTTCGGGACGGGAAGGCGAATGTTGTGCGAATTTCCTACAATGTCGAAACATGCGGAGAAAACATGAAATCTTTAATACCTAGGGTAGCAAAAGAGAGAGTTCGGTTCAATACGTTTCATTTTTAAAATGCAGTGCATTTCTCGTACCCGTTGCGTGCGGTTGGGGATGGTGCACCAAATAACGTATTTAGGGGTTAATTGTATTATTTGTTTTTTTTTCGGAAGTGCGTAGAGCTTGCTGAGGAACAGTACTGGCTGACGCTGATTCCTGGCCCAATTGTAATTATCTTTGTGTGTTCATATTTGTGTTACGTGTTAGTGGCTCTATCACTACGCAAACAAGTGTGCATAAGCGCGAGCCTGTAGCCGCACTTATAGTAATGACTCTTAAGCTGAACAGTACTATATTTTAGCCGCACGTTTGACATAATGGTTTGGCAAACTCTATTGGTTTGAACGCAACTTCGTTACTCATAGTTTGCGTGTATAATTTAATCGTTTGGGTGCATCGGATGCATTCGCATGTGTGGAAACGAGTTGGAACGTTATTTTGGAATATCAAAACGCGGATTGACGAGCGTTTGTGGATGAAGAACACTTGTTTGATGTCACTAAAAATACTACAAAGTATTGGTATCGTTTCAAATACGCGTTTAGTTTCTGTTGATTAAAAGCTGTAAGTGTTATAAGCGACAAAATCTGCACAACCACAAACATGCACAAAACGATCAATCGTAACGCGTACATCTAATCAAAGAACCATACACATAACAAAAACAAAACAAAGGCATAATAATTATAGCAAAATATTACTTATTAGATGGATAATGTATGCATGTGTGAGAATGTGTGTGGGTATATATGTATATGTTCGTATCGGGGCACCATGTAGTTCCCGCATCCTAAGAAAATGAAAAAAAAACAACTAATATGGAAAACAAACACACACACAATGACAGAATAGTAAACGTGATAGTGCAGAAAAAAGCAAACCCCAATCTGAAAATAAATAACAAAGAAAAAAGATGGTAAATGTCCACTAGCAAATAAAATTTGCAAATCAATCTGTGTAAGTGTGTTTAAAGCAAAACTAAACAGTACGCACACTATTACCACCCCCTCCTTTCAGCATATAAAATGAAGGAGCGCACAGAATTGCGTGTAATGCACAAAGAAAAAGAGAGATATTTTGAGTATTTATTTATTTAGTAAGTGTCTAATTGTGTTTTCTTTTTTGTCTTGCTGTGCAAACCGCGCACATACATGCCAGGAGCTACTTAACTTTAGCATTAAACACAGTCAGAAACACACATACAGCTGCAAGGCTACCTAGTATAGGTAAAACAGCAAAACAAACAGCACACAGGCGATAAAGCGAGGATTAGGAACGGTTTAGGAGAGAGAGATAGAGAGAGAGAGGAAAAGTCCGGTATATTAGTGGCTTTTTTGCTCGCGATATAACAAAACAAAAAAGAACAACAAAGTCTGTTTCTTCTCCTCGCGATCGGTTAAGATTTTCATGTGTTATTCATGGGTGTCCTAAAAGGAAAACAAAAGAAAGCAAAAGAAGCTGAAAAAAAACAGAGAAAACTATTTAGAATAAAATAAAAACAAAATGGAAAGTCAAATCAAAAGCGGATCAAAACATTCACTAAAACACACATACACCGTGATACACACAAGTAAAGAGCGAAAGAGATACGGAGCGAGAGCGAGAGAAAACAAAAGACAAACAAATCGAAACACGTGTTAAGAAAGAATAATAATGATTATGGAATCGATGACGTTTTTTGCGACGGTTTTGGCGTTTTAAAGATGTTTTCATTACCAAGACGAGCACTTCTGATTCGTATTTTGGCACCAAAGAATTTGAAATGATGCTGGCTTGCTTGACTTAGCTCGATAGTCAAGTATTGCGTACGTGATAACAGGTCCGAATGGGGCCCGATACACGGATCCTGTCGTGTAGAAGACAGTCCTTATTACGACGAGGACATTTCCTATTACTTTCACCCATGACGGTATGGTTTTTTCAAAACGATGAGAGTTAGGAAACTTCGGGGTTCGTCCACCGATCAAGTCCTTCTAATATCCGGATGTGTAATTTGAAGGAAAAAACCTGTTCATGGTCAAGAGCAAGCCTCATGCGAAACATGGTAATCGTTCAAAGTTTTGCTTTTCGTTTGCTGTAATATACAAACGCAAATTGTCTATTTATATCGTGCCTTTCCACCAAAGTACCGCGTGACGTCGAGAATTTCCCACGCTCCCGCGAGAGCAGTTCGCTCTTCGTGATGGGATTAGCTTTTCTCCCTCTGCCGATGACGCTATAGCATGGTGCGCGCGAGTCGGTTAGCCTGAGCTCCTAAGACAGAACGCACCGTCAACCGTTCGAGGCGACAGTGTGTGCTACGCAGCAGCAGCAGCAGCAGCAGCAACGCTTTGCCATCCTGTGCTTAAACCAGACGTTATTTATCATACGGCACATACTGCAATGTGCTTCGTTCGTTACCCTGGTCGGGTGTTGGCGTGAAACTAGTGCGCAACAATTTACAGTCGGTCGGTTGTGAAATAGAACGTGTGACAGATCGTGCATAAAGTGCTAAACTGCAATCAACTATCTTGCGCTGCGTGTTACTGAAGGTTGCTGTGCTGTGCAGCGTCCCCAAAAATGGACTTTCAACGATCAACAACCATCACGAGTACAATCACTCGCATCCCGGAAGATGAGTACGTGAACCCGTTCGTGCTCAAGCTAGATCTCGATGACCCATGGGAAAGGCGCAAGGTAAGAGTGGCAAACGTGGGGATGAAGGGAGCAGTCTGTCTACGTTTACTGGTCCAATTCGCACAACCGATAACTTATCGTTCCTTGGCCTTTTTTATGTTTGTTTGCAGACTTATCTCATGACGCTGCTGGTGCTCCCGTTTCGTGCCGTACTGATGGGTCTTTGTTTACTGGTGGCGTGGGCGTTTGCCTCCATCGGTCTGTACGGGCTGACCGAGAAGGAGCGTCGTTCGATACCTATTTCCGGCTGGCGACGGTAGGTAGTGCTGGTAAATAACACGTTAACCTCCACGTTTTCAGCTACGAAGGATGGCGTTGATGGCCACATGGTTTTAGGTCGCATGAAGCCTGACAACTTTGTTCTGCGACTTGAAGAAACAGAGAAAAAGAAAGAGAGAGAGAGAGTAGGAAAGGGAGAGAACAAGAATACACAACAGCTGAGTAATCGAACGATACCATGAAGCCGGATCAGCCGAGTCTTGGCAGACCTTTGTACCCCGGCACGCACCGCATGCTTGTCGGCGCAGCTTTCGTTATCAGTGCAAAACGCACCAGCAAACTGGACTGAAGCATGCTTACAAGCAGCACGTTTCCGGTCCCCCGCACGCAACCACACCGCCCGAAACACACACACACACCGCGACATGGCGGTGAGAGCGGGACAAGGCTATTTTTATACCACTCTCGCGTGTCAGAAAGTGGCGTGATCTGTTGTGCTCCGCGTGTTCCGACCGTGCCGAGACACACACACAAAAAACAACAAACAAACCGGCTTGCACAGGCGCGCGCGCGCATTTAACCCACTCGCGCACATTCTCTCGCATCGAAAGAGAAAGGCAAACGGCAGTAACAAAACAAAAAATGTTCATTGTGCCTCTCGCGAAATGATTGTGTGGTTGGGCTTTTTTTGTTGCTTTTTAATGTGTTTTTTTGTTATTAATTTCATTTTGTTCCCCGTTTCGAGATGCTCTTTGACTCTTAACGCTGAGGTAGACTAACAAAACTCCCAGGTCCTTGATGTTGGTGTTCGATGAGTAATCGTGTACCCTCACGATCGCCCTGCAATCGTTTTGTGGCAATCTTTACGAAAGCGAGCTGCGCAAAACACAAAAACCCGGGGGTTGGCGATGTCACCAAACAAACAAATGGGCATATTTTTAGTACACTCTGTATGTGCACAATGAAATTGCGAATGAAATTTTTTGTTGATACACTCGCCAAGAAATGATGCGGTTTGGTAGAGATAGGGAAATTTAAAACGCAAAACAGGGACATAGTTCTCGCTGATTACTTTCGGAGCGTGATGAGGAAAATACTTGATGGTATATAAGAACTAAAACTATTAGTTTTCTGTTAGCATTTTTCTTATATTCTTAGGTACGATGGAATAAATGACAAATGAGATTATGTCTTTCCGTAAATTCCTGCATCTACTCTCTAACAACATTGCGAGAATTGATAAATGACACATTCTATCGCAGGATAAAAACATATACTTTATCTTAAATATTTTAAACGTGGCTATTCTGCAGCAGAATAAGTAGATATTCGTTAGATATATCTTATGTTTCGTGCTATCTCCATAAAGCTGCAACCACTAAAAACTCCAACGTTCCTCATTGTAGTGAGATGCGTGAAATGACAGCACTGGTGATGCGATTGCTCTACTTCTTCGGATCATTTCACCGCATCAAAGTGAACGGTGTTTGTGCTTCACCCCGCGAGGCACCAATTGTAGTCGTTGGTCCACACTACAGTCTGTTCGACTCGATCGTAGTAGCGTTCTGTGGTCCATCCACAGTCGTAGCGAAAAGTAAAGCCGCTGATCTACCTCTCATTGGCAGTAAGTATGCACCACTAGCAGGCAAACAAGTTCCGCAAAATCCGAATCAATGATCCAACCTGCATATCGCTTCCAGAAATCATTGACATCACCCAACCAATCTACGTTTGTCGGGAGGATCCAAACTCGCGCCACGTCACACGCCATCTCATTATCGAGCGCGTCATCTCGAAGGAGGACTGGCCACAGATCTTAATCTTCCCGGAAGGTACCTGCAGCAACGGGAAGGCGGTGGTACAATTCAAACCCGGTGCATTCGGACCGGGACTTCCGGTACAACCGGTGGCGATACGTTACACCAACCCAACCAACACAGTATCCTGGACGTGGCAGGGCCCCGGAGTGTAAGTTTGTTCCATCACCATAATCTACATCCAAACTCACGTTCGCTTGGAATGATTTACAGGCCGGTACTGTTGTGGCGCACGCTAACCGCCATTCATACCGGGTTCGAGATCAACTTCCTGCCGGTGTATTACCCGAACGAGCAGGAACGCAATGATGCGAAGCTGTACGCGCTCAACGTCCGGAACTACATTGCACAGTCGCTTGGAATTCCTGGCACCGAGCATGGGTACAATGACTGCAAGCTGATGAACTACATGATCGCCATCGGTATGCCGTACTTTGCCTGGAGTCACGACATTGCCAAGATGCGTAAATGGCTTGGGTAATTCTAGATTGACAAAATGCACAAAAAGAGATTTGAGATGTGTGTCTCAAATCTTTGGAATGCTCTTTTGTTTTGCAGACTTGCTGATGGAACTGTGGAGGAAAATTTGGTAAACCAGGGCGTACCCTTTACGGAGAAAAACTCTCTCATCGCGCTGGACGAGTTTGCTCGTCGATTGAACATTTCCGTGGAGAATGATTCGACGAGAATTTTGTTCAAAATATTCAACAAGGTAGGGTGGGAGGAAGATAAATAAGACACCGTGTTGTTTAGATAACCATAACCATCAATGTTTGTTGTTCTTTTGCCACCAGGACAATGATTGTGCGGGATTGATAGACTTCAGAGAATATCTACTACTCGCTCTCTTTATATCTGGCCAGGGCAAACCAAAACTCGACCTACTGAAGCTACTGTTTAAGGTGAGTACAAGGTGAAATGCGACCAAGAACATGAAGAACTTATTTTCCTTCTGATGTACTTGTACCAAAGCTATACGGTGCGGAGGATGATCTGATAACAAGAGAGGGTCTGTATCTAGCAGTAAAGCACTTGTCTTCTATTACACCGGAACAATGCGATAAGCTATTCGTTAAGGCAGACACCACCAACCGGGGCCTCATTTCCTTCGGTATGATTACTAACATCGCTATTGCCATTTGAAGCATACCCGATTAGCTAAATAACTTCCGATTTTTTTCCCCGATCCGATTGTAGAACAATTTGAACGAAGCATACACTGTCACCCGATTTTGCTCGATCTGCAAGAATTGAACGAACCAAAGCCGTATGCAGCACCGCAGCAAACGAATACCAGCTAGACGACGTGCGTAAGCAAAGGACGAGCGGCGGGTGTGGTGTAAATGATAGGCAGTGGAAAACTATTATTGCCAATTCCGCCATGCGTGTTGGCCAGTTTTGATTTAGTGGTATTAGCGTAATGATAATAATGAGACAGACCAATAATGTTCCTTGTTTATTGAGGGGTGCAGTTATGGAAGCTTAATCGGTTTCGGTTTGCACGTCACACTCCTCAATGCGACACGCCAACGGTACATCGATCAATCCCGGCAGGTGGCGGGGTGCGTGCACGAGCAGAAAGTCATCCACCAGCTGCTTCCGGTACCGGTGCCAGAGCAGCTCGGCGAGAAACCAACGAAACAGCCGTTCGCGGGACGGTTGCCGCTGCTCGAGAAAGATCCGGATGCGGTTCCAGATGTTACCCCGGTTTTGGGGCTTCTCCAGCAGCCAGTAGCGCGGTATCAGCAAACACTGGACGTGGGTGCGGGCGAACACGGCCCGATCGACCATATGTTCCCCGATGCCAAACACTGAGCCGCGACTGTACGTAGCAATGTCAACGAAATGGTACTCGATCTTGGTCGGTGCCCGCCGTACGGTGGCGGGTGTTTGTTGTGTTGTTGTGCTACAACGAGAGAAAGAAAAATTAACAACAGCTACAGTAGTTAGAAAGTTTTCAATCACACTGTTCAAAACGATCGGTACAAAACGTCTCAGTGTACTTAGCATACTTAGATAAAGAAGCGTAACACAATGTACATTAAAAAAGCTACTTACGGAACATTCACAGTTCTCGTACTTAGGTTAGAGATGAAAGTGTGGAGTACATGTACTTTGAATGAGACGAATATTAAGCTAATTTCAAGCTAGTTTGCTTGTTTTCCGTTTTGCATTGCTCTCAGTTTTTCTATGAATGGAACTGTTTAGCTTTAGCCTCGTCATCTTAGCCATTAAACTTGTTGCTATACTGTGGTTTTAAGCAATTGCGTACATGTAATCTTTATCTTATGAGTTTGTAAGCTCAAGTTGTGTAACACGAAACACTCCAACAAGTCTCACCATACCTTGCCGCGTTGTGTACCTCCGCTCGGGATGCATCCGTAGCCTGCTGCCGGCGTCGATGAAACCGTGTAATTTCATCCTCGGTCGGTTGTGCCCGGGACAATCGATAACGCTTCGCGCCTGTCCGTCGATCCCGTCGCCGGTGCAGCTTGAGACACTGCAGCAACCCACACTCACCGCTCAGCATAAAGTGTGCGTAGTTGACGGGTGCCTGCCCTTCAACAAACACGGTTTGGTCCGGCTCGAACTGACGGATCTGTGCCCGGTGGCAGCAGTCCCGCCGCTGCTCGTCCGACCATCGATCGAAGTAGGAGAACCGTGCCAACGCATCCAACAGGTCCTGCACGGCCGAAGTCAGCTTGGCAAAGCACGGTCGTACGCGGTATGTGCCACCTTTGTCCCGAAGCGCACTCGACGCTTCACGCACGACTGAGCCCAAACCCGGAACTTGGTTGACTGTGCGCGCGTGAAAACCTCGGACGAGTGTGTGGTCGAGGTCAGGCCGGTCGGGAAGGATGCACACCAGCAAGCCAATATCGCGTGTGACGCGCCCTGTCGATGTGAAATTTATGCACCAAGGTAAGAGACACATTGTGTCAAATAAAGGGTGGGACAGGGGGAGAGTACGGTGTAGGCGGAAGTGGAAGCGGCGTAACCCTAAAAACTGGGTTTGTAGTGCCTGTCGAATTCGCCCTTGAGCGGCACCCTGCACACTGGCGCTGTTGTGTGACCACGCGCTAGCCTACATTTAGGCGCTTATTCGTGCTCTGCCCGCTGCCAACGACTGAGACGGAAGATAGGGCTTTGCCTGTGCCTCGGCTGATGTACGGCGAAAGTCACGCGATTTGACGCCACCGTGCGCGTGCTATGCTAATGTGACTGGCCATAAACATTGGCGGAATTGCAATAAACAGTGAAAAGAGGAGAGATAAACAAAGTGGGTGGTGTGTCTTCTTTCGATAGTTATGATAGGTTTAGTGAAGTTAACGATGGTCTTTCGGTTTGGCAGTTATTGGGCTGCCAGGTGATGTAGAAGGAGGTTATAGGGGGGAATATAGAAGGGAACATGATAGTAAATTTTATTTCAAATATCGTAGAAAATGGGTATCGAATCACTATTCTACAGCTATTATGGCAAACGAGTTTTAGCTCACGGGAGCGGAAAAGGCTGTCAGCCCACTAGAGCCGCCTTTAGTTTTGCACAGTTCGTATGGGATACCTACCATTATGTAGAAACAGAGAAACAAAACGCCAATCGCCATCTTATTTAAAGTACCATTTATTTCGAGAGAATTACCGATCGATTGAACCGACCGATGAGCAATACAATATTAAAGAACTACTTAATAATCTCCTAAGCATTGACCTGACTGCGTTTCTGCGATTCTGCCCAGACGCTCGCCCGCGACATTTGCCGCAGAACGCACACACCAGTGCTTATGCGCCGACGGGGTTTACCAAATCTGATCTCCGGTGGTTCATATTTGCTGTAAACGCCAAGACGCAGTACGTACTATTCTTACATTGCGAATGAATGAATGCAGTGGAAAGCGAAGAGACAAGGCGAGAGAAAGGAAGTGGAAGACTGATTGAAACACTTGTAGAGAAAAAGCAGAGCATTGGATCTCGTGTAAAGGCAGTGCTAGCGACGGAACAGTTAAACAGAGGGAAATGGGAAACAGTAAGATACGAGTAAGACACGTAGAAGCGACATGAACGATATGAGAAAAACACACACACATACACAACTGTCTGGCCTCGAGACGGGTTCTCGATCTGGACAGTTGTGACAATAATAAATATGGCAGAGATGAGGTTAGCTAACCAAACTTACGAGCACCACGTGCTCAACCCGGGCACGGACTGCCTAGCTAAATTGTTCTCGCTAACGCCTATGACGGGGGGGAAGGGAAGGGGAGGGGTTGGGGTTTGTAGGTGTTGGGAGAAAGTGGGTTTGGTGTGCGAGTTGTTGAGGCTCACTTTCGGAACAACAGTTGCCGTTGCTGGTCGGGGCTTAGCTTGGCGAACATGCGCTGGGACGATGCCTGCGGGATACCATGATTCAGGGCAAGCACCTTCGTGATGATGTTGAAATCTTCCGCCGAACGGGACGTAATGCCAGACTGGAAGAGTAGGTTCTGCAAGTTCTGGCTATCGCTCAGCGATCCCGCCGGTTGCCCATTGAATGCGAGCGGCTGCGATGGACGGAAGGGTGCCTGCTGCTGTGGCGGACCAACGTTTAGACCGAAGTTGCCGGTGCTCGGTTCCTGGCGGAAGACTCGATTGCGCTGCTGCAACGGAGGTAGCTGCTGATCGAACTGGTTCGGGCCGAGGAGCAGTGGTGGCAGAACCGGGAACAGATTGAACGGCTGGAAGGGTTTGAGCGGCAGTGCCTGTTCACGGGCGAGCTGGGGCGGTTGGCTAATGGCCTTCACCTGCTCGATGGATGTGGTCGTTTTGGGTCCCTGTGGCTGTTGCTGCTGCTGCTGCTGCTGTTGCTGCTGTAGCGGCTGTTGCGGCTGGAAGTCGACGGCTTCCTTGAAGGGAAGCTGCTGCTCCACCGAGATCGGGATGGGTTTGCCGCCCGGTAGGCTAACGCTCGGAATGAACTGTACCGCTGGTCCGGGCCGGGGCAACTCCTGCACGAACGTTGGCTGGGGGGCTTGCTGCTGTTGCTGCAGTGGCAGCGGCTGCGGCTTGAACGGTGGCAACTGTATCGTGGAGGGTGGCTGTTGCTGGAACTGTTGCTGCTGCTGGAACTGCTGCTGCTGCTGGCGGAATAGACGCTGTTCCTGCTCGAACCGCTGAATGCGCAGACGTGTTTCCTCTTCGAGGCGTTGCTTCTGCTGCTGCAACTGTTGCTGTTGCTGCTGAATGATGGCCTGCTCTTGTTGGATCTTTGCACGCAGCAGTTGTTCCTGGGCACGCTGCTGGTTCTGAAGCGCTATTAGTTGTTGTTCGAGCTGGCGCGTCTTTTCCTCCAGCGCACGTGTGCTCAGGCTGATGGGTGCCGGTGCTAGTGGGGCGAGTAGTGGCTGTGTTGATGGGACAGCCTGGATCTGTAGAAGCGGCACAGTGGCAGCTGGTGTGGCAGGTGCAGAAGCGGCCGCACCTACCGGCAGGATCACCGGCGACGGCTTAAAGTCTGATGCGCCGGGTGTCTTCTGTTTGGGAGGTGTTTGGAGCAGCGGGATGACGTTGCGCGGCACCCCCAGCTGATCTTGCTGCACGGTGAAGGCAGCTACGAGTGGAGCCTGGAATATCTTAACATCTTCCGACTTTACCTGCTCAATGTTTTCGCCATCCTCGTTGTGCGTGGGTGCCGGCGTTGTCGGTACTGGAACCGCCGTCGTTGTAGAAATGGGAGCTTGCTGCGTAGTGCTGCTAGTGACCGGTGGTGGCGCCTCCGTCGTGCTGACCGTTCCCTGATCCACCTGCGGTACAATCTCATTCTCGGATTCCAGCTTCGGGACAATCAGGGCCGGTTTCGGTTTCGCGATAATTATAGTCTTGATGATTTCGTTCGCATCCGCCGACCCAACCGTCACCGCAGCCGTGTCCCGTTGCTCCACCTCACCCACGATCGTGTCACGATCGTCTTCCTGCGCGTTAGCCACGTACGTGTGATAGTCGACGCCGGACGTGTCGCGTGCGCGTGCCCCACTCTCCGCCACCGTACTCTCCTCGAGCAGCTCGTCCAAGATGGTGGTCGCAAAGTTTTCCTCCGTAGTGTTCGCGTCGCCCAGCAGCTGTTCCTGCTTTTCTTCCTCCTGGCGCTCCTTCAGGTGGCGTAAGGCACGCAGGAGTGCTTTGCGCAGGGCCGGATCGATGTTCAGCTTCCGGTCGGCCGTACCGCTTCCCCCCTCCTTCGCTGTCACCGTGATGACCACCGTCATCAGCAACACTCCCACCAGCAGCAGCGGTCGGAACATCTGGAAAGTTGCAGAAAACAAAACCGTGTAAATCAAAGTTCACACGCGCTGCGGTCGTGGAATAAAATGGGGTTGACAGAAACAAGAAAGCAAAAACAAGACGACATTCGCAACCGTAAATGGCACGCAGCTCTCACGGAGGGTGTGATTGTGATGGGACGAAATTGAATCTTCCTCCAACAGGCATGAAATGAAGAAAATGCAGACTAGCCAACCCGGACGCACGTCTTGTTCTTTTCGGTTGCTTCCCAAACAAACACGTCCCGGGTTGTATTACACGGAATCTCCGGGTTTCCCATATCTTCCAAAGCCCCCAAAAAAATCATTATCAAAACAAGTTGCGTGCAGTTGGTTGGTGGTGGAATACTGGTTGCTTAATGAGAATCTTCTCCAGTTTTTCCCATGTGACTTATCTCAGCGACGTCGATCGGATTGAATCGTTCGCTGCTGATGAGTTCCCTGTACAGCATGATTACAAACCAACCGTGTGCGTGAAACACGAAAGACTGGGTAGAGAGATAATGGTTTCCAGATTATATCATCCACCATTTTAATACCGTTTTAGTAGTAGTAGCAGCCGCTCTACCGTACGGTAGATATTGATGGATTGAATTCTTCACGGAGCTTGAGCGCCGCTTAACCAAATCTTATCGTTTAGCAAAAAAACAGTAAACGTACTGTTGAAGGTTTTGCTGATTAACGACCAGATTTGCAAGAAAATGTCGTATTTTTATCATCCGAAAGTGGCCTATCTTATTTGTTGTGCTGCCGCACACGATACTGGCACTACCAGATCACAAGGCAAAAGCGACACCCCATCATTTTAATACCGATTTCAACCAACACTTTTGCAACGAGCAGAGCAGACCGCCGACGGTAAATAGTAAGTGGCAAAGCAACAGAAAATGCTAATACCTCGCATTAACTCCCGGCCGGCCAATCAAGGGCTACGGTGTCCGAGTGGCTCGTGGCAGTGAATTAACCATCACGCGCATTTGGCATAGTGTAGTTTTGACAGTGCTGGGAGAATAATCCGATTATCTGGCACACCGTTACTGTCTGTGATGGACCCACCATTGGATACCTTATCATTTTCCCACTGAATAAGCAATACGTTCGCGCTTGTTCCCGGTCCAGCCAGGACAGGACAAAGTAAAAGAGTTGCCAAATCTGCCTCGACGGTGGTGCGTCTGTATTGAAATGTGTTACTATCTGTGTGCTCCCGTGAGCGAGATGCGTATTGATGCGAAACTTGTGCCGAACGAGAGAGCGAGAGCGAAAGAGAACGCACCGGGATTGTTTTGGTTGGGAAGCTGTGTTGTGGATAAGATTTGCAAAAAAACAGGCGTTTTTTGTTGTTGTGTGTCTCTGTGTGCGTTGGTGAGAGCCTCAATGCGCTTTTGTGACAGTCCAGTTCAGTCCGGTTAAATTATGGGTTTCGGTGATGACAAGCAGATTCATCGATCGTAGTCACTGTGTTTGTGCAGTGAAAAATAGTACCTTACGTTAAGCTCAACTTCAACAATTGGGTTCAACCTTACCTCAGTAAGTATACGTTTCACAAAATAATCATAATGACGTTGCGGAACTTTGTTTCCTGCAGTGGTTTTAGCTTACCACCACAAGAAATATTGCTTATTTTAGCGAAGAGCAGCTTGATTAGATTAGAAAAGAAATCGAAAATATCGCGTTATTAAAAGTCTCTTACCGTTTGACCTGACGCCCTCCTCTCTCTCCAAGCTTATTCAACGTTACTGGGGAAAGAAATCTGCAGGCAATGGTGACTTAATGTTTCCGCCATTACCGAGTACCCACTTAACCGGCAACGTAAGTATTCGATCATCAGTCTTTTAAACGCTGTGGCGCGCACACTCACACCCCAACCAGCGGATGTATATTTGCTTGTTTAGGGTAAAGGTGGTGATAAATTATCACTACACCGCCATCGTCTGCAAAAGTAAAACGTACACGATTCGCCAAAAACCGCAAACATCGAACCGGCACGGCACGAACTTTGACCAGGAGCGAAAAGAAAGCCCCAAACAGCCAACAGTGATAACTCACCGACCGAGTGATATCCACAGCGACTCACCACACGGGACGGACTCATTGATTGTATTCAAATTTAACCTCACTTTGCAACCATTCCCTCCCCCCCCCCCCCGCCC
>KZ062097.1:167469-202086 GCA_002091835.1 Anopheles maculatus
CCGACCGTACTCCCGGTTTATTGTCAGCACGAAGCGGGAGAGACAGAGAGACACAGACACACACAGTCGCACTCGAGTCGCTTTTTAATGCTAATTTGAAATGTCCATAAGCAGTGCCGGATGTTGCGAGTGAAGATGCTGACATTAAATTGTTGAACAAATATATGCATGGATGAGGGAGCGTGCCCTGGCCGCTCGTACCTGGGTGGTTTTGTAAGCGTTCCGGGCGAGATATTATTTGACGACAGTCACTCGGATAATGAGGTTCAGCCGACATCATTCCAAAACGCTGCACAGATGTCCCGAATGTCCGTAAAGGCATACACAGCATATCACGGACATCTGCTCGTCCACCGGTCATTGACATTGGAGCCGCCGCTATCGAATTTCGTGACACAAATTTGGTTCTTCCCGTTGATAGTGAGCGTCGCCGGTGGAACTCGCTCACTTTCTCCTCTTTTTTTTTTCTGGTACACAAAAACGTCCACCAAAGCAGCACAATTCTGACATTTACGGGTGCGGCGCTGCTCCCGGGGTGGGGGTAAACAACAACACGTTTAAGCTGGATCAAGGTCATGCCGAGAAAATGGAAATTTTGTTCAGAGGCACACAGAGGCGAGGTTTTTGATTCGCTGTCCGCACCGCGCTACCTCGTATCGGGCGGCTTCAAACATTTGACGCGCCTGCTATAGCGATATTTTGATCATTATCGATCTAACAAACGGTTTGCAGCAGTAGGATGGGTTTGTGCGGTTGGGTGAATGCTAACAATTTCCAATTTCAGCCGTGTGTGTGTGTGTGGATTTGAAATTTTGTTTTCATTCTATCTTTTCCCTCTGTCTCTCTCTCTTTCTCTGCTTTTCTTGCTCGTTCACTCGAAAATTCGTTTCCCACGGTCACTTCAACGTTCCGGTTGCGGTGGACCACGGTACTGCAAGAACTCCGGGGTGGGAAGGCGGCTGGCTATACCAACGGACGGTCGATAACCAACCAAACTTTCTCCATTCATCCCGTTCGACAATGCCGAAAAGTGAGGTTAGAATGAAATCGAAACACAAAACCGACGTTTCGAAACGTTCAATTTTCGTTTTTGTTTTGATTTTTTTCTATCTCTCTCTCTCTCTCGAAAGGCTGCACACGAAGCAAAACTGCATCGTCATGGGGGAAAATTTCTCTCACATAAATGAAGTGTTGTGTTCGGTGTGTGCGTGTGTGTGTGTATTGGTGTTTTCTTCATCTAAATGCTCCGCATCAGACGCAGCAGCATCGTAAGAAGGAAGAAAACGTTAGAAATTACACAACCTCAAACATAGTTTTCACCAGATTTGTATTCTTGCTTGCTTTGCTCCTTCTTCCTTTTCTTCTTCTTCGGATCTCAAAGACTACTTCCCCTAGTACAGAGATATAGGGGTTTCCGAGATGAACAAATAATGTTCGAACTACTGATTCAGATTCATGAATCTGAATGAATGACTCTGAATCTCTGCTATAAAGATTAATGAATCTCCAAAGATTAATAAATCCTCAAAGATTCGTGAATCCTCAAAGATCCCCCAAATAAAAGAGGACCTCGTAGCTGAAGGGGCCTCGCAAGAAGGCCTCGCACTCCCCCCCCCTTCTTTGACCCCAAGGGATCCTTTGATACAAGCATTTTCCTGATACAAGGGGCCTCCTAATTTCATGGAGGATTAATGAATCTTTGCGGATTCATGAATCTTTGGGAATTTATGAATCGTTTTGAAGTCAAATCATGATTTGAATGACTCTTCACTCAAGATTCATATGAATGACTCTTTTGATAAGATTCATTAAGCCCAACACTAAGTTCGAACCATTTCTGAGCTCTGTTCAAGTTCAAGTGGACCACTTCCATGTAGAATTGGACCAGCTTTGAATGATTTTAATGCAAAAGTTTTGGCAGCTTCGAGACTGAAGTTTTACCAGTAAAATCCGTGCACCATTTTCACACATTTTCCAACCCAAAACAACGGCGGTGGCGCCCTGTTTCGCTTGGATAAAAGCGTCATACGTCGTACACCAGCAAAAAAAAAAATACAGAGCGACGCGTTACGAAATGTGTGCGCAAGTACGCCAGATGGGCTTCACCAAAAGAGAGGGGGCTGACCTTTCGCTGAGCGTACCCCCAAGTCACGCTAATTATGCGATTGAGATGTGCCTGTGTTTTCATGTCCGTGGTTGGCAGGAGAATACCGAAAACAAAACAAAATGAAAGAAAGAAAATGCTGTGGGGAATAAAAATTTGGATGTTAAATCATAAAGTATTGCTAGCTCGTAAAAAAACCCTGTTGGATGCTATCACGGTTGGTGCTAGGAGCGCGTCTAGAAGATTCTTTTTGCTCGTCGTGTGACAGAAATTGTCGTCGAAGAAAAGGATTTTATTGAAGAAGAGCTCCGTTTCGTTCGTTTTCTTAGTGTTTAGGGCATCCAGTTGCATAATTTCTCTCTGCAAATGCAGCCTAAATGCGGCCCAGTAAACGAAGGGCGGTCCCTAATAGGGGAAAAAAGCACCACTCGGGATGAATTTTTAATCCCATCATTTTCACCTGCACCAGGTACCGCAAACCATTCGCTTTCGATTGCCCTTTCTGGGCTCTGGCACGGACAGCGAAGTTACACCCAACCCAAACGCCCCGTGCACCGAGCGCATTAGAAACCGTGAAGAATGTAAACTAAGCGCGTAGCATCAACCAAAAAAAACCCACACACACACACACACACACACAGGTGGAACAACCGTATAAAGTGGGAAAGAAAAATGAAAGTGAATTGCGCGAGCAACGAACCTTCTAGCGGGTGACGCTACTCGCATTCTCGAACGAATTGGGAGAAGAAAGAGACAGTTCGAATGAAAGAGAAGGATGAGAAAAAAAAACACCGTTTTAGGCACTTAAACCCCCAAAGTCGGTATCTTCGGTAGCGCCGAGTGACAGAACGAAAGCCTCCGCTTTACGTCGTACCGGGTTCGTCGCCTGCGGAATGAGTCTTTCTCCGTATGAAGTGCCCGGGTAGGCCCGAACCGCTTCAGGGTTGAATGAAGCTGGTACGCTGTCATCAGATGTCTGCCGTAGGCACACCGCACACGCTACTTCTCGGACGGTTGTGCTGCGCTTAATCAAACTATTCCCCGTAAGGGCTTCGGTGGCAAAGACTTCTACTAGCAACTCCCTCAATCCCTTCGGGCAGTTGAGTATGCCTGCGATGCCTCCCGCATTCCGAACGTCACGAAACGGTAATTTTGTCTCCGATCGGGGCATATCCACCAGCCATTCGGTTCTGTTACATTGCACCAAACAAAACACAAAAACCTGCCCATTCGCGTCAAATGTCAACCGCAAAACCGTATCGGTAAGGGAGCTTTGTGGGGTTTTGGTGAGCGAGGCTGGGGCTGGGCAGAACCAGATAATTGATGGGAAGGAAAAGTTCACGCCTGTGCTGTGTTTGGCACCAGACGCGAAACGGAAGCAAAACCTACCGATGTACTTCCGTATGTGGAAGGACGGAAGGGAAGGGGAGACGGAGGAAGGTAGATTGGAGCGAGGGGGAAAAAGTTGGATGAATGTAGCGCAACGGTATTGATTAATGCCACGAATCTGGCGTGAAATTGGTTTGCTAACGGCAGTGATTACTGTGGCGATGTGGTTACATTTGCACTCATTTTCTTCTGGATGGAAGCGGGAGAGGGGAAGGGGAATGAGGGAGGAGAGGAGAAGTAGTAGACATTATAGAGGTTGCCCACCACACCACAAAAGGGACATATTCTTACTAACGAAAAACGACAGAACATTCGAAAAAGATTTCAACCCGACGGGTTCGTCGCTTGTTGCTGTCTTTCGTTTTTCCAAGAACGATTTACACTTACCATGTTTGGTTGGGTGTTTTTTTGTTCTTCCTGGTTTTTTTTTTTGGAGTCGGCTGTCTCGGCTCTCACTGCACTTGCTGCCGCGAGTTGAGCACGTTGATGTGCCGTTTGATCCCGTTGATAAGACCGTTGAGGATGGTGGCTGGATGAAGGATGATGTTCTAGCACTTGAGCGAGGGCAAATGTTTCTGTTTCTGTTTTTTTGCTTCTAGTTTCTCACTCACAAAGACACTTTAACTAACGTCTCTCGTCGTCACTTTAACGAGCAGTATTTCTGCGCACTTTTATTTCTTTCTAACTCGAAGTCCGGAGTACTAGATCAAACGTTCGGCACCATCAACTGGACGCTGGTTGCTTCGTTCACATCCGATAAAGCACGCACAGCACACACCGGACCGGATGTGGTTTTGGTCCTACCAAACATTAAATAAACCTCCACATGGACACACACACACACACATACGCGCTGTCTAAAAATCTTTAACTTTTGTGTTAGGCTTTCCCAACCTTCGCTAAGAGCTCCGTTGCTTGCACGGCGAACGTCAACGTTCGACTGAAACGGTTGCCCGGGTGGGCGAGAGATTTTGTTGCTCGGGAGCCCAACCGTTCCTTCCAACCTGCCCCCATCTGAACGCCCGTCGTTCGCGTACGCTGGGAAAAGCACAGCAGCTTAGGCACGCCGCCATCGGGGGGGGGGGGGGGGGATGCACGGGTGGACGCTGGGAAAAGCACAGCAGCTTAGGCACGCCGCCATCGGGGGGGTGAGATGTGCCGTGTGTGCGCGAGCGAGCGAGCGAACGGTCGTCTCGCTGCAATCCGCCGATGAAGCGATGCTGCGCATGGAACGAACCGGTCAGTTTATTTTCGGCGGTACACATTTTCACGGAGGGTGGCATCTGCTTAAGCGCAATGCTGGTGTGGTCGATCGCTTGCGCCTCACGTGCTGGGTGTGGTTCGAATCGGTTTCGGATGTGACCGGATCACGATCGAAAGGTGCGTCTGGAGAGTGTTGGTTTGTGTTTCTGTTTTTTTTTTGGCTCATTGAATTGTCGTTTCTAACGAATCGCGAGCCGTCAACCATTCTTACGAGTGTAGCGTTCGTTTGAAGCACTTTATTTTCATGTGAAATATTAGCTTGCTTCAAACTACTAGCTGTTGTTCGGAGATAAAAAATAGTTTTTGAACACATTTCTACGTACTATTTACTAATTTATTTACACATTTATTACATGTGAAAAAAAAAACAATCTTCCTAGATCGTCTCTTACATCGGGTTCGTCGCTTCTACACTATCGAGCTCTTTTAAACGTTCTAGCGCTAATGGTAATGGTAATGGAAGCGGCCCCTCCTAACCACAATTTCGGACGCATTTTCACACCTTAACGGCATGCCCCATCATGTATGTGACCGTGGAAAATGAAGGAAAACGATCAGCCCAGCATGCAATCCACATTACGCGGGACAGTTCTGACGAAAGCGTTCGATCGGCCGCAATCAACGCGAGCATAATGAGTTGTGCGTGCGTTACGTTTTTCGTGGGTGTTTGTTTTGCCTCCAAGCGCTCGAGATCGTTGCCAATTATGTCCATTAGGTGCGGGTGTCCGATCAATACGGGCGGACACGGTTTAAGATGCTCATCGGATTGCTTCATGCCAGCTTCGCACCAGGTGTGAATTTTTCCACGACCAACGATGAAAACGTGTGTGTGTGTCCGGCTTGGTTTTTGTCTCCCGTGACGCCCGCTATTTCGTTGGCTACGTTTGCTGGCTTTTTTCCTTCTTTCGTTGCGTGGTAGAGAGTATGTGAGAGTATGAGGTGTCGCTTTTCCCAATTTCATCGCATCCCTTTGCAACATTTCGTTCGGTGTCGTGAAATATTTTTTGTATGACAGCATCATCAACAACATCATCAACATTGCCACCTCCTGTGCCTGTGCAATGTTTGATGGAAAAGCACTCACCAACTCCTCGGTCTCGCATCTCTCCCCGTTTGCCACTTTCCGGACGCGCTCCACAGCCACTACATAGTTCGCAGCGGAACCCACAAGGTGTTTAAATACTCGTTAGTATCTGCGCACTTACGCGACGACTCTGCAGCATTGTGATCGAATCGATAACATGTACAACCATCGTGGTGGATACGTGTGTTTCGCGTACCTTTACCATATCTCAACCCCAACCATCGGGTTTATGATTGATTAAGTGACGGCACTGGTACCACATGGACACCGGTAAGACTTTCCGCAACACACATGAGCGCAGCAAAGCGTGTGAAGGAATGTGCAGGAATTTCGAATTTTCGGTACCCACTTGCCCCGTGGCACCTCCGTTGGCAGGAAGCGAGATAAAGCAGATGAGCTCACAGGAAGGTCGCGGCAAACCCCAACACCAGCCAGCCAAGTAGTAACGCACGGTGACATAAGGCATAAAGGATTTCACGATTTCACTTTCAATCCGTAACGATCCAAGAGGGGCGAAATGTTCGATTTAGGGTGCGACTACTTGCGTACCATTTATTCCCTTTGGTACATTCCGGAACGGAGCTTTCCAGACCGAGCGACAATGGTGAGGTATTTGAGGTTTGTTCGTATGTATGTGGTGGATACGTCAAAGTAAGATGTTTGTTTAATTTTTCCTAAAGGTGACAGAACTCTTTCACCAAGGGTCATCGAAGTTCATCTCCGTTGTCGGTTCTGTTTCGAAGAACTACACCAGGCACATCATCCTACCGAGAAAGCATTCCATTATTGATCGCTTCTGGGTTGCTTCTGTTGGAGATGCGAGTTCCAGCGTTGCATTGCTTTGTGCCTTCCAGATGGGCGGCATTCTTTGAGCTGCTCCTGCCGGGAGGGTCGGTCCGTTAGAATGGAACGGTTTTGGGGTAAGCCTGATCGATGGGTTCAAACCAACCGACGGTTAGGTTACCGAGGGATCAGCCTCAAACCGCCTGATGGGATAATTTATAGACATTTTAATTGATCTGAGCTGATCGAGATTTCTCCTTCCTTCTGCGGCTCTGCCGCTGGAACTGTCTAGCAGCGGTTGGTATAAAGATAGGGCGAAAGCGAGTCACCACCATCTCAGATATAATTCTAGGTGGAATAGAAAACACCGGAGACACGCACACGCTTTCTTCGGTGTGGAGTCTTCTCGTTCAACCCTGTGCGGTGTAGAATGCAACAGCATGCAGCGCGTGTTTTGCGTGTTCCAGCGCCACCAAACACCACGAAACTATCGTAACGAAACATCGAGAGTATCGAATCGAATTAAAAGCACCTCCATCCATCCTTCCCGTTCGCTTCTCTCCCGCCCAGTGTATGTACGAGGAAGGGATCATCGTAACATTAAACTTTCACTAGCTACAGGTCCGGCCGCTAGGTTGCGGCTGCTGCTTTGTGAAAATAATATTACTTTTCGAAGATGAGCGCGGCTGTGTTTCGCCCGTTTAGGCGGGCGCGCGCGTTCGCTCGTCCGCTGAAATGGATGCTGACACCCGAACCCGTTGGAATGTAAACGGCATTGCGCGGCGCAATATACTGTCTTCGTAAGTGCACACCCGGTGTCTGTGTGTGTGTGTGAGCGAGAGCGCGTGAGTGTCCAATTAATGGTCCGAGAAGATCGGACGAGTGCCGGTTTCCGAAAATCTGAAACACGGATAATCTTCGCGTGCTTTCTCGCTCGCGCTGCCTTCGGTCCGTTGCAGCGCCAAGGGCTTGTTAAGGTCGTTTCGGGCCGTGGCATGGCATCCCTATTCGGAAACGGATTAGCATCGGGCCCATCGGTTCACATCTTCCCACGTCGGTTTCTCACACTCCCACGGGCTTCGGTTTCTTCTTCTGCACGTCTTTTCAACACCGCACTCGAACCGTACTCGAACCGGCTCGTGCTTGACGCGACAAACTACTCTCGATGGATGGAAAAATCACATATTGAACACAACCGCTTGGGCCACACCTGTATTTTTTTGTTGTTGGAGTTCCAGAAGGTATGTGATCCTCGTTTTCACTGCATTAAATCACAAAACGGCACCGCACAGTAAAACTTCCATTTCTCAAACCATAGCGTCACGAGTGGGGAACAGCTAGAGAGTTTGCCAAAAAAAAAACAAACACACGCACACACACAACTGTTGTCACGTTCGATTATCTCGCACGCACACTTAACTATTGACGACCTCCCAGCGTGTGTTAACATTTTGTTGAGATAACGGACAGATAAAGGCACGATCGCACCCGGGCCGTTGTGATGGTAAAGATAGGAACCATCTTCTATCGTGTGCGCTCTTGCTCTCTCTCTCTCTTTCTCATTTCTGCTGGGATCCATACGCATACACGCGTGTGCGTTATCGGTCAACAGAGAGACGACCAAACGGAGATAAACTGCGATGGTGATGATGCTTTCGAAAAGTTCAATTATCGTATAAAATTTCTCCGACTTGTGAATTCGCAACCTCTCCAGTTGTGGAGTGTGGAGATGGAAGGAAAAAAGGCTTCAACCTGTCACTTGGAGCTGAGTGATTCGATAACAAACGTCACTTTTGCTTTTCACACACACACAGGCACACATCCCGGATGATGGGCTATTTGATTTATAGATTCTCGTACTCATAAAACACTTTATTTCGGCAGATTAGTTGATGGCGCGTGTCGTCTCTAATGATGAGCGGTGGTAGAAATAAATATTCGGTTTCGTTCAACCGCTTACAGATGCTAATGAGCCGGTTGATTCGCAGTGTGCCTTAGTGTTAAGCTAAAGCCTTTCTTCACACAGTCAACCGTGTTCTCGCAGACGTTAGCTCGCACCACTATCACTGTTGCAGTCTAGTAAGGTACGCTATCACCCAAATAAGGCACACACGAACACTATGGGACTGATTGTTCACGGATCGATCATTTGCCAGTGTAGGAATGGTAGTATTGCACAACGCGCGTCCGACGGGTCAATTGTTTTTCTTTCTTGCTGACCCGTACCGAACCCGATTCGCCAATGGACATCGTGACGGTGGACGAAAGGAATCGTTCCCGATTTCGAGCCCAGGAACCGTCAGGGATTGCGCATCTGGAAGGAATGGCCGTTTGACCTCGTTGCTGATTTCGCCAACGTTTGACAGCCGGATAAGTTGAAGCTTTCTGCCAAGTTTTGACTGTTGCGCAATGTGGCAAAACATCCACCCCCCCCACGGAACTACAAATTCTACCTTTCCGCATGTTGGATAAATACGTACCTTTCTCTTCCAAACTTATCAACCGTGTTTAAAGCGATCCGTGTAAAATAATACGATCAAGCTGTTCCACTTGGCGGGGCAAAAGATGATCTACACTAAACACTTTGGTGAAGATGGCCGCAAGACAACCACAAAGCTCCACTTTATCGACCAGGCCCGATCGCGCCCATGTTTTGGTTAATTGCATTTGTTGATTAATTTTCCACCCTACCGATCCCCCGTTAACTTCTGCCAGATGTTACTGTTCCTTCAACTCTCGCTATGTATACATACACACAACGAGCTGACGGACCTCGGAATTGCCCGAAGGGGTCAAATAATAAAACGATTGGCTAAGCGCTTAACCACCTTACGCAATGCGCCTGCGCCCAGGTTCCAAGGTGTCCTGAAGGCAATCAATCGGCCCGGGGATGAGCGACGGCTCATCTGCCAACGGTGTTCGGTTTGCACCGGGATGGATTATAAGGCTCGACGAAACAAGCCGGCACTTGTCGCGCCCGCGCCACTTCCAACGGTCCCGATGTACCGCGAAGGAAATGAGCGTTGTGCGTGTGTGTTGGGTGGGATGAAGTAATCGAAACGTGATTTTTGGAGCTGCCTGTCATCGGATGTCGGAAAACGGTGTCCGGCAGTAGCGTGGGATTCTGCGTGGAAATCTGTGTACTGCCAAGCGTGATTGCGTAAGGCGTTAATCGAAGATTTGCGTCCGCTGGTGCAAATGTCAACCGTTACATAGAGTTCTGGACCTTGAACGATTTCTTTATACCTTCACTAACAATGTGTTTGTATTACGTTGCTATTGGCATACGCAGCAAAGGTAACGTCTTTGTGGCTATAGTTGCTTACCTCATGGCTATAGTTGATGTAAGGTGGCAGAACAGCTTCTAGTGAGTGATGTGTGCCACAATTGCTTCACCACTCTAGTCTCCAGTTGCAGCCAGACACTGGAAGTAACGAGAGCATACATCATACTAGATTTAGTTTATGCATTCTGTTTCTTCAATTGCTATTGTGCCCACCGGCGGCATACAGCAAGACGCAACACAACTGGGTCACCCATTATTTGCTCCATTCGTTAGTACAGCTTTCATTTGGACCTTGCCACTTGCTGCAGCCACCTGCTAATGCTAATGAACTATTGCCATATCCGATTGCTCGGATGCTAATCTGACCCTCAAATTCGCCACCATTTTGCCAACTTCAACTGTGCCAAACATGGAGGCGGTCGGCGCTGATGTAGCGCAAACAAAAGAAGCGAACCAAAAAAACAAAAATTGCAACAAAATGACGAGATAATTAGCTGATCAGTATGCCAACACTCCGGACTCGGTTGTATGCGGTTCCTGCACGCACTATCATGCCACGGTATGTTGCAGTTTTGTTTCCTTTCCTACCTTCAGCTGCGAGTGCCAATTCTCAGTCAATTATAGGCCGCCATCGTTGGCCTATCATTGTTTTGGGCCCGGTGTTTGGTGGCTTCGGGGTTACAGGTAATTCACAGCCGGAGCGACCGGTGTGGGTGAGAAAGGTGAAGGGAATCGGTTTGCAATCTTATCTCGTGCGGTGGGTTGTATCGGAGCGGTGGGGGTAAGCTAATCTAATAACGATTATCAGACGCAATCGCACGCATTAAAGAGTGCAGCTAAACGGGCCGTTTCGATTATCCGTGGTGAGAAAAAAATGTCAAGAAAAAGATTAGATAAGGTAAGATTTGGGATTTGGTAGCAACTGGGAGAAAGCGTTTTAAATTTCGAATGAGAATCCATCAAATCAAGCTAGTAGAACTGGAAAGAGTATATAACAGAACTGGGCAACTCATTCGGAGGAGTATTAAACGGATAGATGTTGGTTAGTTAGTGTTAGATGTTAGTTATATAAGCTGGTGTGGTAGCAATACTGCACTGGTAAGGCATGGATCCGAAGCCTCTTGAAGGTCAACAAAGGCTGGTGGGGGTAAGCTAATCTAATAACGATTATCAGACGCAATCGCACGCATTAAAGAGTGCAGCTAAACGGGCCGTTTCGATTATCCGTGGTGAGAAAAAAATGTCAAGAAAAAGATTAGATAAGGTAAGATTTGGGATTTGGTAGCAACTGGGAGAAAGTGTTTTAAATTTCGCATGAGAATCCATCAAATCAAGTGGGCTAGTAGAACTGGATAGAGTATATAACAGAACTGGGCCACTCTTTCGGAGGAGTATTAAACGGATAGATGTTAGTTAGTTAGTGTTAGATGTTAGTTAAATAAGCTGGTGTGGTAGCAATAATGCACTGGTAAGGCATGGATCCGAAGCCTCTTGAAGGTCAACAAAGGCTTTCCATACCCTACTTCAACTCAATACGTCCCCGGCGTATAGAACGGTAACGTATCTCTCCAAATATCTGAGCTTGAGTATACGGGGAAACTCAACCCTTTGGGAAGATGGGTGATATGGCTAAATTGAGCGGAGGAGGACAGCTAGCGTCTGTTCTCCATGTTAGGGGCGCCTAGCTGTCCTTTCTGTCCTGGCTTCCTACGGGACTTTAAACAGCTAGGAAGCGTAGGCCCTCCGACGAGACAGGAGGTTGGGGGAGAGGCCTTGCAAGCCACCCCCAATAATATCGCAACGAAAAGTCAACAATTAATTTCGAATCGGAACAAACAACAACATGGAACATGGAACTGCAGATCCCTCACAGCACCTGGAAGTACCCGTATTCTTTCGGATGAGGTGAGGGCCCGCGACTTTGGAATAGTAGCACTTCAGGAGGTGCGCTGGAAAGGAGTTACGGAGCGTCCCTATCGCAGTGATTGCATGATCTACCAGAGCGGTGGAGACAAGCAGGAACTCGGTACGGCGTTCCTGGTCATAGGTGAGATGCGAAAGCGAGTGATCGGATGGTGGCCGATCAACGAACGGATGTGCAGGTTGAGGATCCATGGAGGGTTCTTCAACCTGAGCATTATTAACGTGCATAGTCCGCACCTTGGAAGCACCGATGACGATAAGGAGACATTTTATACGCAGTTGGAGAGGGAGTACGACCGCTGCCCACAACATGATGTGAAGATCGTCATCGGAGATTTTAACGCTCAGGTCGGACGGGAGGAGGCATACAAACCTGCTATAGGAAGTTTCAGCGCCCACCAGCTGACGAACGACAACAGGCTTCGGCTTGTAAACTTTGCCTCTTCCAAGCACATGACCATTCGCAGCACCTTTTTCCAGCATGCACCTCGGTTCAGCTATACCTGGAGATCACCACAGCAGACATATTCCCAGATCGACCACGTTCTCATCGATGGAAGGCACTTCTCGGATATTATCGACGTACGGACCTACAGAGGAGCAAACGTCGACTCAGACCATTTCCTGGTTATGGTTAAGTTACGCCAGAAAGTCTGCGTAGCCAATACGCTGCGCTATCAGTCCACCCCAAGGCTCAGCACGGATCGGATGGCGAGGGACTACGCATTCGCACTTGGGGAAGCGTTGCCGGAGGACACCACTACCGAGGCGATGTCCCTCAATGACCACTGGCGTACGGTGGAACAAGCCATCAGCACCACAGCCGAACAATCCATTGGCCGCGTAGCACGTAACCAGAGGAAGGAATGGTTTGTTGACGAGTGCAGACGAGCGCTATCCGAGAAGAATGCAGCGCGAGACCCGGCAGAACGTGGAGAACTACACACGACTGAGAAGGCAGCAGACGCGACTCTTCCAGGACAAGAAGCGCAGCTTCGAGGAGTCGGACGAGCAGCTGATGCAGCAGTTATCTCAGTCGGGGGAAACTCGTAAGTTCTACAGGATGCTGAATGCGGCACGAAGCGGTTTTACTCCCATGATAGCCATGTGCCGCAACGCGGAGGGAGATATCCTGTCGGACGAGCGAGAGGTGATCGATAGGCGGAAGTGCTACTTCAACAGACACCTGAACGGAGCGGATACAGGAGAGTACGGACCAGGCGCAGAAAGCAGAGGAGAGCAACACTACAACAGCCAGCATGATAATGACAAAGTGCCCCCGCCATCCTTGGATGAAGTCATCAGTGATATCAGACAGCTGAAATGCAACAAATCAGCTGGCAGTGATGGGCTGGTGGCTGAACTATTCAAGATGGGCCCGGAGAGGCTTGCCGCGATCATGCATCGGCTGATTGTCAGGATATGGGACCAGGAAGAACTACCGGACGACTGGAAACTGGGTGTTATTCACCCAGTGTACAAAAAGGGCGACAGACTGGACTGTGCTAACTTCCGAGCCATCACAGTGCTGAATGCTGCCTACAAGATCCTGTCCCGAATACTCTTCCGCAGACTTGCGCCCCTTGCTACAGATTTCGTCGGGAGCTACCAAGCTGGATTTGTTGGAGGGAAATCCACTACAGACCAAATCTTCACTCTACGGCAGATCCTACAGAAGTGCCGGGAGCACCAGATCCCCACGCACCAACTGTTCATCGACTTCAAGGCAGCCTACGACACCATAGATCGTACCGAGCTATGGTACATCATGCGGCAGAACGGTTTCCCTGCGAAACTGGTACGGCTGTTGAGGGCTACAATGGACGGTGTGCAGTGCAAGGTGAGAGTGTCGAACATGCTGTCGGAAGCGTTCGAATCTCACAGGGGACTGAGGCAAGGGGACGGACTCTCCTGTTTACTGTTCAACATCGCTCTGGAAGGTGTCATGCGAAGCGCGGGCTTCGATATCCGGGGCACGATTTTCACCCGGTCTCTCCAATTCCTTGGCTTCGCGGATGACATCGACATCATCGGGCGAACATCTGCGGCGGTGTGCGAAGCGTACACCCGACTGAAACGCGAGGCCGATAGGATTGGATTGAGGATCAATGCGACGAAGACAAAGTACCTGCTTGCCGGAGGCTCTGACCGTGATAGATCACGACTCGGAAGCAGAGTATTAGTTGACGGCGACGATCTCGAGGTAGTAGAGGAGTTCTGCTACCTTGGCACGATCGTAACTTCGGACAACAACGTAAGCAGCGAAATCCGGAGGCGCATTGTTCAGGGGAATCGTCCCTACTACGGACTCCACAAACTCCTGAGATCCAGAAGACTCCAACAACGCACGAAATGCGCCATATATCGCACTCTGATACGGCCGGTAGTCCTCTACGGGCACGAGTCCTGGACTATGCTGGCGGAGGACGCCAATGCACTAGCTATTTTCGAACGGCGGGTGCTGCGGACTATCTTTGGCGGTGTGTGCGAGCAAGGCGTGTGGAGAAGGAGAATGAACCACGAGTTAGCTGAGCTGTATGACGATGCAGACATCTTGACGGTTGTCAAAGCCGGAAGGATACCGCTGCTTGGGGCACGTGATGAGGATGCCGGACTCATGCCCTGCCAGGAAAGTGCTCGTCAGCGACCCGTTCGGCACGAGGCGTAGAGGAGCACAGCGAGCTCGTTGGCTGGATCAAGTGGAGTAAGACCGGAGGGATATCGGATACAGCCGGGGATGGAGGAGTGCAGCCATGGACCGAGTTTCCTGGAAACGGATTGGACACCAGGCCATGTCTATTAGACGTGCTCCCTAGGAGCAGGCCACGAAAGAAATAGAAGAGAGATGTTAGTTAGTAATAGCTATAACCAAGCGTACCATAACATGAAGATTGGAACAATTACAAGTCATGTAATTTATTGCAACACGTCCCTTATGGGTTTAGAAATAGATCTGCTAGCCCGTAAGACCCAAACCATTGGATCGTTAAAATCAATCGCGCTTGAAATCGATCACAATTACAACAACATCCACATTTTTACGTTCACACGGCTTGTTTGGACCATATTTAATCGCTCTACGATCCTCTTGCTTTCTCTCTCTCTCTCTCTCTCTCTCTCTCTCTCTCGATCGAAAATATCGTTTCTACTCCAGCTAAAATAGTCACCCGTACGATTCACTCGTTACGTTATTAACCTGCAGTGCGCTTACCACCACCATCACCGCACGTCAAAGCCATCCCGAAGCGTTACGCGTTACAGCTTTTTGACAGCGTATTGTTTTAGTTCGCTTATTTTTGCTCTTTCGTAGAGGATTTTCCATTGGCATTTTTTTTCATTTTGTTTATCCCCCCCCTCCCCCTCCCCACCTTGTAGCGGTTGTTGTTGTTGTTGGTGCTTCGCTCATCTTTGCACGTACACAGCAAGAAAACGCAGTTGTCATAACAGTTAGCACCAATTATTTTGATCTTTTCGCATTCATCCCTTTTTTTTTTGGTACAATTTTTGTTATACCGCCGTACAGCGTTTCCTACGTGCGTCCAGCGCATCGCTCACTTTGTTGTTGCTTTTTTTTGCGTTTTGATTTCATAATGGAGCATCATTTTCTCGCTACCCGACGAGATCACACAGATCATCGCCCACTTTCACAACCCCTTCCACACAGATCCGATGGGTGTAACTGGGGTTTTGGGTCACTATTATGCTTGCCCCGGGCTGGAAAAGTGTTTTTCCTTCTTGGTAGCGTTTAGTTTCCGTTTCTATTGGGAGGGTAAACAAACCCGTACCCGTTCCACGCTACAATAGCTGGCTGGTATAACAGTTTGCACGATTAACTCATCATGTTTTGTTAAATGTTTGTTTTTTTTTAACACTCCGATTAGCAGCCCGTCGGCCTCGGCCGGAATTGGAGGGCCATCGGGAAGGCGAAGGTTTTGGTGCGGGGAGGGGGAACGAGGGCCTGACCTTTCGCGTCTGTTTGAGGTCTAGCTTTAACCGGTTAGAATTGCGCCGAAGAAGATTTGATGTGCCGGCTTATGGTAAAGTTAGTCAATGGCGTTGTTGATGCTAGTGATGAGATCGTCCTTCTCTTCCGTCTGTGGGATATTGAAATCACGATCAAGACAGCTATTAGCATATTATTAACATCAGCCACAACACACCAGTGGGAGATGCTTTATTGACCAGACCAGCGACCAGGGGACACAGCATCAAATCAGGTGTTCACGCCTCCAGGAAGTGTTTGTCGAGAATAGCTACACGATTCTAATAGGCAGCGGGTGACCTTTTCGACGCTTGTGTCAGCATCTACACTTCCGCGAGGACTTTGGAATGGCTATCCGTAGTTTCACATGCTACTTCCACCTTTACAGCGAATAATTTTTGATGCGTCTTTGCCTGCAAATGATTGCTCTTTAAGCGTTGTAGCTACCCCTTTGCAGAAGCATATCGTGCCTGGCCGGGAGGCTTCTTGGATGACTTCCTCCGGTGATTTGTTGTGGCAGACGGGGCAAACACAAATGCAAAAGCCGTGCACAAAATTTCTCGCCAATTTCTCGTTCCTGGCGTATGCAAGGCCATCCATTCTTCGGTTCCCTTTGCAGGAGCATATCGTGCCTGGCCGGGAGGCTTCTTGGATGACTTCCTCCGGTGATTTGTTGTGGCAGACGGGGCAAACACAAATGCAAAAGCCGTGCACAAAATTTCTCGCCAATTTCTCGTTCCTGGCGTATGCAAGGCCATCATTCTTCGGTCTGCCTTTGAGCATGCTGAAGCCTGAGAGGCATCATTACCCGCTGTAAACGGTTCAACGTCTCTAAACGAAAGCTGTTGAAATGGAGGGGGGGGTGGGGTCACACTTCCACCACACCATTACCCCATTGGCAGGAACTTTGACTTTTTGCATGTAATCGTCGGTTTTATAGGGGTGGTGCGCAACGGCCCCAGTCCGACACCTCCAGACACCTTCGACCGCCCGGTTTTGTGTAGCTGCAACGCCCGCAAAAGGGTATAAGGGCAGCCGAGGTCGCGCTTGGTGCGGGAATGTGAACTTCGGAAGGATGTCCACCCGAGATGTGGTCGGTGATGATCAGCGCCATCATAACACCATCAGTGCGGTTGCATTGAAATTTGCCGAATTCCCGCGAGCAAAAGGCCCCCGAGATTGCATAATGCTCACGTTTACGTACATCGTTCGTATCGTCTTCACCTTCGATTACTTCATCCTGCCCATTTGTCTGCACCACACACACACACACTCCCGACGGCTTCAGCCACACAGCGGGCGGAACCAACGGACCAAAGGTTGGCCAGCAGTATATTTGGGGCCCGCTTAATTTCTCGACTGTTTTCACGTTCCCTTTTTTTTTGTTGCTCCGGCCCCGGTGTAGCGCGTTTTAATTTGTATATTTCCCCTCCCCGCTTCCACCAACCTCTCGCTATCCCTTTTTCCCCCACCCGGGGGGTTTGGTGTGGTAGTAATCATTGGTTCATTAATTGCAACCAATGGCGCACCAAAGTCCTCCTGCCCGTCCGTCTCAAGTGCGGTCGCCATTACCGCATTGGCGAAATACTTTACACAGGCGGCGATGCGCATGGTTCGTTAGTAGCAGAATCCGAGGACACCCGAGGATTGCGAGCGCAAACGAAAATAGTGAACCGTTTTTCCCAATGGCTAGTGTTTTTTTTATGTCTTCTTGCAATCGATTTCGGCATTTCGCTGGTGCTAAAATTGTAGGTTAGGTTTCGACGGTGTAGGTCTTCTACGGCACGGATGTGCGCGTTCCTGCCCGGCCCGGCTATAAATGGTGCGAGCGAATCTTCCAGCCCGGTGTAGCTGGAACAGTCCCACACAACCGGCCACCATGTACGCTAGCGCAATCAAAACGACCGTTTTAGGCCGACTAGCCCATTCCGGAGGTTCGTTCCCAGGTCACCAAAAACGGAATCCAGAAAATCCCCGCGGGGGACTGTTTTCTCCTTGTTTGCTGCGACACCTGTCAACGAGGATGAGACTCACGATTTATCGATTCCCACAGGCAGAGCCGACCGGTGCCTTACCGGTGGTTTGACGACGTTAACAAGCACTTGACATATAGCGGGGCTACTGCATTTACTAGCCCGGTGATGCTCGGGATGAGGCGGAAAGTAAACACAACAAACTCATCCGAGTGACAGTACGTTCGGTATGTCATCTCTTCATACTAAGCGTACGGGTGTTGGAGACGGCGAGCGAGCGAGATAGAGCCAGGGGGAACAGGGGGAAAATCGTGATCCATTCTCCATATCATCGACAGGTTCCGACTTCTTACGCCATTAACAACATTCGCGCGCAGTGATTGTTTTCTAAAGGGCCCCCCCCTGTTGTTGGTTTTACAGTTTGCGTTCCGTTTGCGACGGAACCGCATACCGGATGTGTGAAGACACACCGGGACCATCTCGTACCTTTTATCCCATTAGCGAAATTGTCGATGAAAGATCAACGTTCATTAAAGATGGGCACGCACGCGCATTTTTGCTTGCACTCTCTCTCTCTCTGTCCATCTCGCTTTCTCATTATACGAGTAGTATTTAAATGAAGAGATGGTGAAGATTTCGCCACTATTGACCCATCCGGAGAGGAGTTTTTTTTTCACGAGGAGGTTTAAGAAGAAGTGGAAACGATTGTGTAAATAATGAAAGAAAGTGCCGCATTTGCATACCCGAAGCTCCATCGAAGGTGACGTATTGAATCGCGGGGAATTAAAGGAATCCGAAATGCAATAACCTGTTAACAGCCCCCCTCGGTTGTAGTCAGGAACGGGATAATGCTCACTCACGCTTGGTATGTTTATTATCAGGCGTTCATATATTTCACTTAAAGTGGAAGCTTCTAACAAATTCCGCGAACTACGCTAGACGTTCTGCCGAATGGAGACTTGTATGTGGGTTTGATATCTCAAATCTCTTTAAGTGTAAGTTTTGAAGCACGTTTGGTTTATGTATACCTAGCAGAAGAATGGTCGTTTTGATAGATACATGTACATTAATGTGCGAACACGTTAGCATTTTTGTATGGCTCTGTATACTCCTCCTGAATCAGCCTGTCAGCAATTCTCCTCAAAGCGTTTTACTATAACAAGAACGCATCGCCACCGATCGTTGTACGATTTTTCTTCCTTTCTTTAAAGCTTTTACTAGCAGTTGATGAATAATAGAAAACGTAACACGATAGACTAGAATGATTTTTTTTCCATAAACTAACAACAATCAATCTTCCGCAACGAGGCTAAAAACAGAATCTCCATTTTGGTTTCACGCGTGGGTTTTTAACGCGTACCCCAGCTGTCAACCGGTTTGTTTACACTAAGCGTGGCCATAGTGTTGATACTACTACTACTCGAGCATCGTCGAGCACGTCCTTTTACCTTTTCGTGTTTGCTTACGCCTTTCTGTTTTGTCTGTTGTCTACTCCTGCGCACCTACACTAGCTAGATTCCCTTTTTTTATCATTCACGCACTCACTGATCCGTTGTACCTTATATACAATGCGATGGAGATAACGATTCAAAGGATGTAACGCGTTATATTAAATGTCTCTTTCTCTCTCTACCTCGCGCTCTCTCTCTCTCTCTCTCTCTCTCTCTCTCTCTCTCTCTCTCTCTCATTTTATCTTTGTAGCCCTCTTCTCAGCTCATATGTTGTCAATTTCTGGTGAAAGCGAAACAACTTTGCACTCACTTGCGTTCGATCGGCAAGCGAAGAAAATTGCCTTATCGTAATTACGTTTACCTGCCTTCATATACTTTGTGTCCGTGTGTGTGGTGTATGTGTGGGTGCTACCTAGAACCCACCTTCGGTAGCGTGTCTGTTTGGTTGCAGTACTGCAGTGGACATTATCGTGTGTGTATGATCGCTCCGCTGCCGATAGCCGTAGCAGGTGCGTGTGTCAGGTTTAGTGGCCTATTGGTACAGGTTCTGCTTTAGCGGCGCGATTTGTAAAGCAGATTGTCCAGGTTGAGCTTGTTCTTGTTCGGCAGTGGGGCACCGTGGCCCGGCCGGCCCCAGAAGGAGCTCCACGTCTCGAAGTGCTGCCGGCTCGTCTCAAACTCCATCGCCCGCACCGTTTCCACCTTCCGCTGCTTCTGGTTCATCTGATTGCACAGGTCGGTCAGGTAGCCGTCGTCGGTGCGCCGGGCCAACACCGCCCGCACCGACACCTCGCGTACGCCCCACCGACACCGGATTCCGGACGTCCTGCGAATATTCAACCGAAACCCCACATCAACGCTCGGCCCGGTATGTATGGTAGTACCACTGGATTACTTACTTGTCCAAAGATACTTACATTCTTCGTTTCCGGATACAGACCCTGCAGCTGTATGTTGCGCATGCGAACCGTATCGTTCGGGGCACCGCCCCCCTTCCGGCCCCACGGCGAGTAACGCTCCATCACTTCCCGGTACTGGAAGAGTGGAAACTTTGTCGATGAATATTTAGTTCCTTCGGGCTACTACGTTTGAACTGTACGCAACACAACACAAACAGAAGAAGGGATCGCGGACAAACAAACAAAAAATCGGTGGATGATTACAGGCAGCTTTCGGGCAGGCGTGCCATCTCCCCTAGACGACCCAAATTCCAAACCTTTGCGGTAAACTTTCAAGGACAGATGCGGTGCTATTGGTTCTTTTAAACAAAATGTGTAAACTACGTTGCTGCTGTACCGTTTGACATCTTGCTTGACTATGCCAGTAGCCTTACCACCAAGCATGCGAACGAATGCTTTTAGTGGTTCGGGAGAACCCCAGGTAGGGTAGGGAAGCCCTTGAATGTTTCGATCCAGCAAGTTTAGCGAGCGTCCGCCACACAACGAAACTTTCGACGTGCGATAGACTGTTTTTCGGTAACCGATTCTGGAAGGAAACTGTAACAATTGGGCTTATCTAGTGTTTATCGCGATCGATAGACATCCGCCTACTGCACTGCGTGCTTGTTTGAGCACCAATCGGACATAGATTTCGACGGTCGGCTTGTGCGAACTGCGCTTTATTGGAAGCGAAAGGCAAACACGTTACTAATCCACCCGGTGTGGACATATCTTCCGCGTACTATATCCGCATTGACAAATGATTTATGTCAAATTCCCCGCACAGAAGGTAAGGTAGGGCATGGTTCCCATATAAAACACGGTCACAACCACCTTCTTTCTCTCTCCCTGTCCGCCTCCATCATTCCTTATCCTACTTGCAGTAGGTTCGTAAAACAGTAAGCAAGCTCACGAAGGACAACCGCGTGCGAAAAAACCATCGGTTTTGGCAAATGACAACCCGTCACGGTTCCGCGCTTGTTCGGCAGATCTCCAAATGTGTGTCATCCCCGGTATAAAATATATACTTTTCGGTATGCCCTGCACGTGTGCGCCTTCCTTCCCGCCTAAAGTTAGGCAAGTAATTTGTTTGTTTACCTCTAACCTGCTTTCACGGGGGGGGGGACGGTGGTTTGCTCGGTTAGTGAGTTCGGGGTTCGGGAAATCAGGCCACCAAAAACCACAGAAAACTGTGTTCTGGAAGGTCATTACAGAAGCGAAAACTGTTGATGGAGTGAGTTACTACCCCCGTTGGATGTCACGCGTGTTGCTGCGATTGTGGGTTAGGGGGGGTTTTAAGGGCGGAGGAATAAATTATGTATCGAACGGGGGTAATCAATAAACCAATCGGTTAATGCAGGAATATTCCATTCCTGTGCGATAGCATCAACGATTGTTGTTTAGCTGAAGCGTTGTAATTTGTCATCCAATTTTTTGTTTTTTTTTTTTTCGGGGAAAAACCCCATTAAATTCTTCCGGTGCAGCGTTCGAGAACGGGTGGCGTTGTGTGGTTGTGGTTGGGACGTGTGGTCAGGGTAAAGTGGTATGTAAGCATGGATAACTACTTTCTTGTTTTTTACATTCGATGGAAGTGTGTTACTTCCCATCGATATCATTATTGCTACGTCGTGTTTAGTGTACGTAACGCCTGAATGTATGCAAACACTGCTTTGGTGGATTCCAAAGTTGAGTATTTCAGAGGGCTTTTTGCTTGCTTGGTTCCGGGGAACAGATACTTCCAGGCGCACGGACATCCCAAAAACACAACGCAACGGAAGCTTGTGTGCGTAGTGGGGCGGGGGGAGGTACTCGTTGCTTTTGGTAGTGTAACTGTGGTTAACCTGTGTTTCACACTAGTATCAGTCCAAGAGCGCGCAGCGTCTAGTGGCAGTAGGTTGAGTCGTTGCGGATTGCGGGTTGCTTGATGCTTGCGTGCTGCTGATCGGATGTATCGCACAAAACGGTAGCCCGATTTATGTACGGACTGCAACTAAACCGAACCGCCTTCATCCAATAAAGGCCTTTGGCAGCCCGCTTGACTTTGCGCCTAAAGGTAGGCAAACGAGCCCGAAAGCTCGTCGCTTTGTTTTCGCCGTCGCTTTCGCTCCGTTCCGTTTTTTTTGCGGTAGCACACCCGCTCGACAACACAGAGAAAGACACACCGAACGCTCCTTACATGGGATTGCTCCTTCGCACGGGATCGCCGCTCGATCAGCTTCCGGTTTTTCCAGTCCCGCAGGCTCTCATCGGCGATGCGCTTACGCTCCAAACGCTTCAGCTCGTCGCACCAGAAGATCGGATGATCGGATGGGTTGCGTGAGCCCATGCGCGACGTTCCGTAGTGCTGTCCGTCAAAGTGCAACTAAACCGAACCGCCTTCATCCAATAAAGGCCTTTGGCAGCCCGCTTGACTTTGCGCCTAAAGGTAGGCAAACGAGCCCGAAAGCTCGTCGCTTTGTTTTCGCCGTCGCTTTCGCTCCGTTCCGTTTTTTTTGCGGTAGCACACCCGCTCGACAACACAGAGAAAGACACACCGAACGCTCCTTACATGGGATTGCTCCTTCGCACGGGATCGCCGCTCGATCAGCTTCCGGTTTTTCCAGTCCCGCAGGCTCTCATCGGCGATGCGCTTACGCTCCAAACGCTTCAGCTCGTCGCACCAGAAGATCGGATGATCGGATGGGTTGCGTGAGCCCATGCGCGACGTTCCGTAGAGCTGTCCGTTAAAGTACGTCTTACTGGACCGTGTACCGACACTGCATGCTCTTGCTCTCTATCTCTATCTCTCTCGCTCGCTAGTTTATGCAGACAAACTGTCCAGATGCGATGGACCCGTGACGGGCGGACACTCACACGGTTTCCCAAGCTTCCACTGACACACTGTGCCAGTTATGGGGCACCTTGGGGTAGAGCCTCACACTGACAGGTCGTTGTGTTTTCTTGTCTCCCTCCTTCAAGCAACTCGCAACTGTTTTACACCTTCCCACAAACACTTACACATCGACACGAAACAAAACCAAAAAAAAACAGACAGCAAGGACTCCGGATGTTTTTCTTTTCTTTTTTTATTTTGGTTGGTGTACGGGTGGAGCTTTTCACGTGTACCGATCGCACCCAGCGTCGGTTGCAAACTGGCCGTGCAGCAGCACGTTTTCCCACTGTTCACCTGCAAGAATCGGGCCGCAGTTGTGTGCATTTGTGTCTGTCTGTCTGTAGCACGATTTGTGCTGCCTGCGCGCTTCCTCTATCGCATCTCATTTTGCCCACTGGTACCGCTGCTGTTTGTTTTCTATTTCCTAGCGTAAAAGCTTCAGCTTTGCCTACTATCAGGCGCAAATACACGAGAAGGCGTGAGAGTGAGAACGCGCGTATAGGTGAGTGACAGAGAGCGAGAGAAAAACAAATCAACCAAATAACTGGAACTGCAAAAACATAAAACAAACCCACGTGGTGGGAAGATGGGTCCGTTTTCCCCTCCTCCCCTACCTATATTCCCGTCATCCTCCCCCTATTTCGTGGTACAGCTCCAAGAAGCACCGCAAACTTCGATCCAACAGTAGTGAGCTTTTGCCGTTCTGCTAGTGACGCACACTCGCCTCTCCTGCTGTCGGTCGCTCGGAAAAGCCATTTGATTAGAAATGTCGAGGTTGCGCGCTGAAACTAGCAGCCAGCAACACTGGGAACGAGGTTGCGAAAGGATAGCTAGCGTTGCAGCGCCCGGTCGAAAGGTAGGGTAGCGAGGCACACACAACACCGTTTGTCCTAGGGTAATGCGAACGGCAGAAAGGTTTGTTTTGTTTCTATCGCATACTTTCCACTTCATTGCCATTCTTTGGCAACAAAGTTTACAGCGCGCGCCTCTACCGTCTCTTCAAGTGGTTCCGGCGGTGACCTGCTACTACAAACTACTTCAGAAGCCTTGCGTAGTGTAGCATCAGCACGGTTCAAGGAAGCAACCATTGCACGAAGGACTTTTTCAAGGATTTCTGCTCGCAGTGACACGCAACCGCTTTCGCTTACGTTCCGATACCGGAAGGGAAGCACACTTGTAACTTACAGCGACATCTATTGTTTACATTGCGCACGCACTTGACAGCTAGGCTCTTACTAAGGCAATCGACCTGATTACGGTCCACGAACCGAGTACTCTCTCACCGCAAAACCTTATCAGGCTGCATGGGGAGCAGACGAAACTTTCTAGCGAAACTAGCTATGAAAGCGATTCGGTATCGATTCGTAGGTAATTAAAAATGTTAACAAACATGGTGTTACCTACCATTCAATTCATATACCTAGTTCTATGATACTGCCATCAGGACTTGCAACAAACTAAAGATTGTTGTGACGCTAGAATGTAACATAATCCTGTTGGATCTTAGTTGTTTTTGTGTATGTGATATTCCTGACAATCAGTCTGCCGAAACGGCTTAACATTGTGTCTTAAAACTAATATTAAAACAAAATAAGTAAGAGGAAACATAAACGCCTCTAGCACTTTAAGTGCTCGAAAGTTGGGGAATAGTCCAGAGATAAAGCAATATTGTAAAAGTCGGAGTTGAAGAGGTTCCAGTAAAAGTCTGGATAGTTCGGACACGCTCTAACCCAACAGGATCGATTGCTTCAATCGTTGAAAACGAGTAATATGGAGAATAACACCCAAAGGTTCGCTAAATGTAAGATTCCAATCTTGTCCAACACCGAGACCTTTGATAGAAGAATCTCTAAAGAATGTTGATGGAAGACGGACATTGCAACGTTCCATTAGAACAACACCAAACAGAAAATGAATCGAAGAAACTTTGAAGACGAAAACAATCTGTAGATAGGATAGAAGGAGCAAGATTTTAATGTTATCAGTAGTATATGAGGACACCAAAGAATCTTGAATTCTTGAGAACTCTTCCATGTAGATAAAAACTTAGCCATAGATAGAACAGGATTCGCTCAGGCGACTCGACCACAAAAGGTTTCTGGATAAGCCGTAAAGGTCAATCGTAATATTATCGTATGCGGCCTTTGAAGGCTAAACAATGTATCTTAAAACTAACTTAAGGAAAGGATAGAGAAGAGGATTCACGGAGACCGGAACGAAAAAGTGACAATGAGATATTGTAATCAAACAGATTATGAGAATTATTAAACGCGACTTGCGCTCTCATGAGAGGATCATTCTGACCGTAACTCGTAAGCCTTGTTGGGAGATGGAGAGGGGGTCTCACCCAAATGTGACATGAAGGAGCGTAAAGGGAGATGTAGGCAACCTTGAACGCGGTTGCGCTAAACGTTGACCCGTGGGCTGATCGATGGACGCATCGATCGGTTAATTCTCACGGTAGCTGCAAGCCGATCGTATTACCCGTAGCACCGAAATGCAAGTTACCAATTCGCACATTAAGTGCAAACTTGCATTTCGGCATTTCGATCATCGCTGTCTCCAGGCACCTCGCTTAGGGCGCAACATGACGCTATGTTGCACGACATTAGTTAAGGTTATAAATAAGAGATATTCTAGAAATATAGCCAGATTCTTTTCAGTTGAACAATTGAACCAAGCTACGAGTTGTGTCAGTGAAAGATATCACATTCGAGTTCAGTAGGTAATGTAACTACTTACAGAGATAGACCAATAGAATTGGTCAAAAGTCCTGCTATAAAGGACGACTGGAAGTTTGAAAAACGGATTTGCACAGAATCCAGACCAAATAAGCGACAGCGATAGGGGTAGGAGGGAACAGTCGCCTCGAGGTAACCCGAAACACGTTCTAACCTAGCCATCACCGTCACCCCAGATGGCGACCAAACCACGCAACCATATTCAAGGATCGATCGCACCCAGCAACAATACATAGCCTTCAAACAAAAAGGACCACGAACATTAGACGAGAAGCGAGTGATGAGGCCCAACATACGGTTAGCTTTGCCGAGAGCGTAATCCAGATGATCGTTAAAGGTGAGTTTGGTATCTAGCCAAACACCGAGATCTTTGATGAAGGATACACGGTTAATGTCGATGCCACATAATTTGTACCTACCAAAGATCTTATTGGTAGAACGACCAAACGAAATCACATAACACGTCTGCGGACAAAGTAGCAGTCCGTTTGAACTACACCAAACAGAGAAAGTATCGAGGAAATTCTGGAGACGACAACAATCAGTAGACGACACAGGAAGGATTTTTTTAGATCGTCAGTATACATGAGGACACCATCAGAGGAAAGCACATTAACACAAATTTACATTTACAAATAACAGGAATAACAGGGGACTCAAAACACTACCTTGAGTTATCTTTATAGCCATAGAACAAGGGAGGTTTTACGAGGAAGAACGTTTCGAATGGACACGCAAAAAAACAGGATATCGCGTTAGAAATTGTTGCCTGAAGTACAAACAAAGAACAATTTGACTTCACCAAGGTAGCGGTGAAATGTTGCGTCTTTATTTAAGAGCGTATATTGCCCGCCCGACGCCCGCGAGGGAAGGCAAGTTACTGACATTCCTAATCTAATCCTTAATGACTAAACCCTAACCCTATTTCCTAAATCTGTCTTATCCTAGCTATTTACAAGATTTTTCTCCTCTTTCAAATTTGTCATCCAATGTTTTTTTATTAGATTCGTAATCAACACGTAGACGTTGCCTCTTCGGAGGCTGCAGACATCTCCGCCGCCGAAAGGCCTCCGTCTCGTCGTCGTTCGTGGAGACTGAGGGCGTCGGGTTTGCTCGCTCTTGCTCTTCCCGCGCCTCGGCCGTTCGCATCCTTCTCCTCTCGTGGAAGCTCACCAATCTGTAGTCTCGCCGCCTCGCCTCTTGCTGCCGACTCCGCACGCTCCGCGTTCTAACAGTTTTGCAGAGCTGTCGTTACCCCGCGGGCGACTACTGCAACGGGGCTCCACTCCTCGAGGCTGCGGAGTAAGTGATGCAGCAAATTCTCCGGTGTTACGGCGTCCGTCGTGCCCTCACCGAGGAGTTCTACGCGAACGCGGTAGAATCGCGGGCATTCGAACATAACGTGTTCTGCCGACTCAGGATCGCCAGGACACCGTGAGCAGTCAGGGAACGACGTGAACCCCATCATGTGCAAGTATTCGTGGAAGAAACCGTGTCCGGAAACGACCTGCGACATGTGGAAGTTCACAACTCCATGCTTCCTGTTCTGCCACGCCCCGATGTCTGGGATAAGCCGATGGCTCCAGCGGGTGAAACAGCTTGCAGCTTCCGAGTTGGCGTCTCCATCCCAGCGCTCCTGCCACAGCATGATCGTTCTACGTCGCTTCTCCTGTCAGATCAGTTTACGTGGCAATTCCACCTCTGTGTGCTGTCGTTGGAAACAACGAGCGTCTTCCTGTAGCAGCAAACAGATCGGGGCCATACCCGAGAGAGGACCACAGCTTTCTCGTACCTGTTGGTCCGGAATGCACACGCAACTCTAACGACGCACCGTTTCTGGACTCGTTCTAGCGCGAGCCTGGACGCTTTACGATGAACGGCTTCGTGCAGAACTGGTGCTCCGTACCTCAGTCTCGATTCCACCACCGCTGTCAACAGCTTGCGTTTTCCACCCTTGGGGCCACTATGGTGTGATCTCCAACGTGTGGACAATATGGTATTGTATGGTGACGCCCTGGTAGTTGATCTCCCTCGCTGAGTCACCAGGGTAGCGGTGATCACGCACCAAAGCAGCGGTCAAGTGATGCTTCCAAAGCTGGCCTTTATGGCGAACTAATCAAAGTCATCACTCCATCTTAATTTGGACCTACTACGTCTACATTTCTCTAACATTCGAACACCACCAATAGGACGAAACAGCCTTAAAAACAAAACAGTGCGATAAGCACTCACATGATATGGTTTTGTTAAACTTTATTGCTCCTTTCCTCGCATCTCGTCCCACGTCTCACCCCAACCAACCCCACCAAATCCCTCTCCCGAACCATACACACCGCAGTGTAGCATATGTATGTATATTTATTGTATATGTATAAGTATATATATATGTACCCATATATATATATAAGTCCGGAAAACATATGGTTCACAAAAAAAGGGCATACAACAATATTCCATTATTTACCCATCTCCCGCTTTTCCTTCCGGTTCATTTTTTTTTGTTTTTGTTTTCATTGTTCACACACTCCTTTTTGCTAGCTTTAGTTGCTGTAGTAAATATACACTCCCTTACTTGACCGTGCCTGGCGAACATCGGTTATTTGCAACATCCAAATTTTACTAACGTTCGCTTTTTTTCGCGAATCTCCCCTACACACTTACTCAAACCCTTTCTTCTTGCTGACGCTTTTTGTTCCACTCGTCCTAACTCATCTTTAGCTCGATAGTTATGCCTAAAGTTATATCTCTTCACGTTGTTTTGACTTCATGGGCTTTCGAGTTTAAGGCAGTTTGCTGTTAGTTTTGTCGATGTGTATGAATATTTCTGGGCCTGTGTAAGATTGAGCGGGTTTTGCTTTCTGTTTTGCTTAATCTACTTCAAACTAAACGAAAAAAAAATCAATTCAAACAAACAAACAAACATTTTCTTCTTACACCCTTCATACACCGTGCGACTAATTATTCATATACATGTGTGTGTGTGGTTTCTATTCCTGTTTGATGTTTTACTATAAGTGTATGTATGTGTAAGAATGTGTGTGAATTAGTGCAGAGGGTTCCATCTTTTTTGGCTCGTTATCAGCAGTGGGAACATCACGTTAAAACAAAACTTTATTCTTGATCAGAGCTTTACATTGTGTGTCGTTGTTTTTATGGATTTATCTAAAAAATCTTTGTCTTCTATGCTATAAAACTTCAAGAATTCTATTGTGATTATGAATGACACGATAACATAGAATGGAAGAGTTATATTAAGACCCTTATACAATGCTTGCACAGCAATCGAAACCGAAAAAAAGCGCAAAAGAAAGTGAAAGATTTGTTGTGAAGATATGTCTTTGTGTGTGTGTGTGTGTGTGTGTGTGTGTGTGTGTGTGTGTGTGTGTTTGTCTGTGCACGTATGCCCTCGCGCTTGGCATGCCACTAAGAAAAAGGCACATTAAATATTAGATACTATGTACATGTTAAGGGTCCCGAAATCTTGTCTGGATTAACACCTTGATTTTGTTCGTGTCTCGTGCCGGGGCTACCCCGCATATGTGTGTGTGTGTGTGTGTGTGCTTGTGCATGTGCTTGTGCAGTAGGCTTGACAACGAACACAACACACCAGTATAGCAAAGAAGAACAGAATTCTAAAGTAATTGAGCAGACTTAAAACCAATACCGTGTCCGTGTGGGTTAAACAAAACAAAAATTGTGTAAATTTAGTGCGCCACGCCGATGGCAGCCTTACATATCTAAAACGCACATATCGTACACTCGATTCTGCTGATTCTGTTCCGTACTTCCTATCCTTCTACTGCATCCTTTAAACCCATACTCATATATATATAACTCATTGTCACTACAATTCGACCGTTCGTTTGTTTGTGTTTTGTTGCTTATCTCTGTGGTTGAGCTACTACCATTTATTATTAATATTACTACCACTATTCACTAAGCTACTACCATCACCCTGTTTTGCAAAACGCGCATCACTGTTGCACCTCCATCGCAAGAAGAGAAAGTAAAAACCAAAATAGAAAAAAGAACAAAACCTTTGGACAGCACCAACACCACACACGCTTGTGCCCGGTTCCGGTGCTTTATTCGCACACGACTGGCGTTTCGTTTCGTTTCACCAATAGGACGAAACAGCCTTAAAAACAAAACAGTGCGATAAGCACTCACATGATATGGTTTTGTTAAACTTTATTGCTCCTTTCCTCGCATCTCGTCCCACGTCTCACCCCAACCAACCCCACCAAATCCCTCTCCCGAACCATACACACCGCAGTGTAGCATATGTATGTATATTTATTGTATATGTATAAGTATATATATATGTACCCATATATATATATAAGTCCGGAAAACATATGGTTCACAAAAAAAGGGCATACAACAATATTCCATTATTTACCCATCTCCCGCTTTTCCTTCCGGTTCTTTTTTGTTTGTTTTTGTTTTCATTTTTCACACACTCCTTTTTGCTTGCTTTAGTTGCTGTAGTAAATATACACTCCCTTACTTGACCGTGCCTGGCGAACATCGGTTATTTGCAACATCCAAATTTTACTAACGTTCGCTTTTTTTCGCGAATCTCCCCTACACACTTACTCAAACCCTTTCTTCTTGCTGACGCTTTTTGTTCCACTCGTCCTAACTCATCTTTAGCTCGATAGTTATGCCTAAAGTTATATCTCTTCACGTTGTTTTGACTTCATGGGCTTTCGAGTTTAAGGCAGTTTGCTGTTAGTTTTGTCGATGTGTATGAATATTTCTGGGCCTGTGTAAGATTGAGCGGGTTTTGCTTTCTGTTTTGCTTAATCTACTTCAAACTAAACGAAAAAAAAATCAATTCAAACAAACAAACAAACATTTTCTTCTTACACCCTTCATACACCGTGCGACTAATTATTCATATACATGTGTGTGTGTGTGGTTTCTATTCCTGTTTGATGTTTTACTATAAGTGTATGTATGTGTAAGAATGTGTGTGAATTAGTGCAGAGGGTTCCATCTTTTTTGGCTCGTTATCAGCAGTGGGAACATCACGTTAAAACAAAACTTTATTCTTGATCAGAGCTTTACATTGTGTGTCGTTGTTTTTATGGATTTATCTAAAAAATCTTTGTCTTCTATGCTATAAAACTTCAAGAATTCTATTGTGATTATGAATGACACGATAACATAGAATGGAAGAGTTATATTAAGACCCTTATACAATGCTTGCACAGCAATCGAAACCGAAAAAAAGCGCAAAAGAAAGTGAAAGATTTGTTGTGAAGATATGTCTTTGTGTGTGTGTGTGTGTGTGTGTGTGTGTGTGTGTGTGTGTGTGTGTTTGTCTGTGCACGTATGCCCTCGCGCTTGGCATGCCACTAAGAAAAAGGCACATTAAATATTAGATACTATGTACATGTTAAGGGTCCCGAAATCTTGTCTGGATTAACACCTTGATTTTGTTCGTGTCTCGTGCCGGGGCTACCCCGCATATGTGTGTGTGTGTGTGTGTACTTGTGCTTGTGCAGTAGGCTTGACAACGAACACAACACACCAGTATAGCAAAGAAGAACAGAATTCTAAAGTAATTGAGCAGACTTAAAACCAATACCGTGTCCGTGTGGGTTAAACAAAACAAAAATTGTGTAAATTTAGTGCGCCACGCCGATGGCAGCCTTACATATCTAAAACGCACGCCAGAGACCAGGTCGTTATATATCGTACACTCGATTCTGCTGGTTCTGTTCCGTTCTTCCTATCCTTCTACTGCATCCTTTAAACCCATACTCATATATATATAACTCATTGTCACTACAATTCGACCGTTCGTTTGTTTGTGTTTTGTTGCTTATCTCTGTGGTTGAGCTACTACCATTTATTATTAATATTACTACCACTATTCACTAAGCTACTACCATCACCCTGTTTTGCAAAACGCGCATCACTGTTGCACCTCCATCGCAAGAAGAGAAAGTAAAAACCAAAATAGAAAAAAGAACAAAACCTTTGGACAGCACCAACACCACACACGCTTGTGCCCGGTTCCGGTGCTTTATTCGCACACGACTGGCGTTTCGTTTCGTTTCCTTCTCCGCTCAACACTTTTGGACACGACGGTTCGGGTTTTCTAGCGCTGGTTGTGTTCGATTTGTGCTAACATTTGACAGCCAGTTCAATTGTTTACAAATCTCAGCAGGTGCATGTGTGTTTGCTTGTGGCGAGTCGGTACCGGGCGTGGTGATCGTGGTGATGCTGATGTGCCTACAGATTTGGGTTGTCTATGTACAAAAAGGGTACCATCCCGGAGACCGCCAGGATGCGCAACAGTGTGCGAACCAGTGCGTCTAACACACAAGAAGTAAACTATCCTATTTGACACATTATTTCGTTCTGCTTTTCGGGAGGTGGTTAAACCGTGTAGTTTGCTGTAATGCTGTGTGTGCGTATGTTGTGCTACTTCCTTGCTTTACAATAGTGTGTGTTTTACGAAATGTGCGGTTGTTTGTGTGTGTGTGTGTAGGAGAATAAATAAAGCAAACATGCCGGTAAATAGGTGTTTTTCCCGCTTTTTTTTTGTTTTGTTTTGGTAATGTAAACATTATGCCTAATGTATTCAAATTCCTGCACTTAATTATGATATCTAAACGAATCTCTACCAGCTCTACTTGCTTGCTGCATCATACTAAATCTGTTGGAAGCAAATGACGGACTGTGTAGTACCGTTTTCGGGTTCGGTTCTACTCGTTTTCTTTTTCCCGTAATTATTGCTAACTTTCTGCCCACGGTAACGCAACACCGCGGGTTAAAAACAATCAAATTGCACGTCGATTACTATTGCCCATCACTAGAATAACTCTTCAACCTTTTGAAAAATAAGAAAAGAATAAAATATTGGGTTGAAAAACACACACACACACACTAGTTGAAACCATATAACAATGAAACGAAAAATCACTTATACAAAAACACAAATATACTCTTCCTTCTCTCCTCACACACACACACACACACCCTCGCAGCACGGTTCTCTCACACCACTGGCTTCATACATACACTCATGTACACGTGCACGCACACATCATTTGTTGCCTGTCTGTTACTATCTTCTTTTTATCTTCATCAAATGTTTTGCGTGTTTTGTTTTGTTGTTATATGCTTTATGCTAACCTTCTTTTTGTATCCTTTTCCTATTCAAGACACACACACACACAAAGTACAATTTAAACCATATTTGCAAAACAGAAAAAAACAAACACATACAGAATAAGTTTTAAAATGTGAACACAAACACAAACAATATTAAAAGGATCCGAACCGATCGAAGCTACTTAAGTGTGTCGATCGAAACGAACGCAAAACAAAACACACACATTTAAACACCCGTAAAAGAACGCATCCCGAAAGAAAGAGTGGAAGAAAGATTGTGCTTCGCGCATTTTCGTTTTGTTTTGTCTGTACCTATCTCACTACATCCCGAATATTGTGTAGAGTAATACAGTTAGTACACTAACGTCTACCGTCTTTGTTGGTGTGTGTGTGTGTGTGTGTTGGCCGTATGCAAACTGACGTTTTGCTAAGGGAGCAAAGGATGTGGGTGAGATTTGGGCAGGTGGTTGCCCAAAACGGGGTTTACCTTTTTTTTTTGCTTCGACTCGCATCTTCCCTGTCGAGTATAATGGTACATGTCTTTTCTTTTCTAAAGGTTCCGGTTTTCCGGGTTTCGAGCGATCGATTACTCAATTCCTGAGGCATTCGCTGGTTTATACTGTTGTGCCTAGCGTACTAGGATGCTCCGATTTCGCCATCTGCCCATCCGTGTGTGATGTTCCAGTGTGACCCGTTAGTAAGCATTGTATGGGCAGAGATGTGTCTGCATGTATGTGCATGTGTGTGGGTGTGTGTGTACTCGCGCGTTTGTTTCTATATATATACGAGGGAAGCGCATGTTACGCGACAAATAACTTTGCTGTCACTGCTGCCTGTCGGATACGGGTTTGGAAAATTGGTACTGCTGAGACGCGCGCTGGCGCTTGTTACTTCATCCGGTTGAGCACAAAGTCGCCGACCACGATCAACCCCTTCTGGTACGGTGATTCGCTGATCTGGGACGCGAGCCGGAGCGCCTCGATGCAGTGCTTGCGGGCGAGGAAGCGCGTCTGCTCGAGTCCTTGCGATTGGTGTACCAGCTCGTACGCTCGCTCAACGTCACCCGGTTCGCGGAAGCGGCGCAGTATCATTGGGTTCAGCTCGGGGAACTAAAATTATGTAACAAAAAAGCGCATAAGTCGTGTTTTTTTGTTGCGGTGCGCTAGACGCCGGTACACGCGTAGCTTACCTTCTCGCAGGCAAACAGTACCGGAGCGGTGGCAAGCCCAAGCTTTAGATCGGCTGCCGCCGGTTTGCCCATCGCTTCCGAGCTCGACACAAAATCGAGCAGATCGTCCACGAACTGGAACGCGAGCCCAAGGTTACGCCCGTACTGGAAGCTAAGTTCTGCCATCTGTTCGTCCGCACCGGACAGTACCGCAACCTGCAACGAGAAGCGAAAACGGTGAAAACTCTCGCTCGTGGTTCGGGGCGGACGCAACAACTTACCGCTTTCAAACTGTTCGCTATTAACGATGCTGTCTTCCGGTACGTCTTGGTGAAGTAGTGTGCAAAGCGCTCGTTTTCCGTTTCCTTTGAGCCAAGCTGCATAAATTCGCCCTGCACCAAATCTGTTAGAACCTGTTGAAGGTGAAGAGGAACAAGCGTTACATAAATGTTACTCTCTCTCTCGATCGCAGCACATTGGATGTCAATAAATCCGCTCGTACAAGCGGACAACTTAAAGCTCTAAGCGA
>KZ062097.1:208907-220718 GCA_002091835.1 Anopheles maculatus
CCTCCCTTCCTTCCTCTCTCCTCCACCTCAATCCACAGGTTTAGTGCCAATCATTAGTGCTGTCGTGCACGGGTTCGTCGCCTTCGACTGCGTTGCAATCCTTTCTGCTTACCCTCTACAACAAAAGCAGTGAACGACCCCAAAAATGTGTTTTTTTTCTGTGCGTGTGTGTGTGTCTGTTTGGAAGATTATTCAGATTTCATTTTGGTTCTTGTTTCGCGCCGGTCAAAAGAAGCAGCAAAAAAAAGGCGAAAATAAAACCAAAAATCTCGTGCCGGTTCGTAAAGTACCGTACATCCCCATGCACGGGCGCACACACACAGTGTGGTGCAGAAAATGTGCAGAACAGTTTTCTTTAGTGTGGTCTCTTTCGCCTTGAAATGTTTAATTGTCTCTCCCTTGCAAACAATAATTGCATCACGCGCTGCAGTTAATTAGCGCGCGAAACGACAGATTCAGATGGGCAAGACATTATATTTCCGCTGTGTCTGTGTGTGTGTGTTGTAAAGTGTGAGGCACACACTGTTCTTATGTGTTTCCTTTCGCTTTTTGTTTGTCGTAAGCTTTAAGCAGCGACCCGAAACCAACCATCAGCATCATTAAGGTCTTGGCGAGCGCGCAGATTGGTTACAGTGCCCCACATTTTGCTGACGGCACAAGAACAGAACAATCAGACACACACACTCGTCTGCAGGCTCAGAATGTGGCCGGTGAAACGGAAAGTTTGCGGTCCGTTACTTTGGTCCGTTACGGTAACATCGAAATAAGAGAATAGTTTGACTTTCGCATCGATTTTCGCACCTTTGTATCATTCTACGCTCGATCAAGAACGGCACCGTCCGTGTAGAATGAGGTCGAACGTTAATATTAAAAGTGATGGAAAGGGATTTCTCGTTTTATTTTATTTAACCTCAAAAAAAAACAAATAGGAAATCGGAAATCCTGCCTACTGCAAGCCCCGATGCAGCAAATACAAAACGGAATTATGATTTCCTTTCCGATGGGATCGTTCACAATTCAGCCACCCCTTATTGTGAATCACATTTGTGTGAGGTGGAGGAGCGAAACCCCCTCACAGATTGAAGGTAATCGGTTTCGACGCGATTCGATTCCGGTTGTACATTTGTGCCACTCTTTTTTTCATAACTGCGTTTCATATTCTCTGCTGAACGCATCAACAGCACCGGAAGCGTTACACCGAGCGCACACAGACACCACCAAAAATTCATCAAGCATTCTTACTCACCCCGGTGGCCATGAGGGATTTCATTGATTTCCATCTATTTTTATCGCCTTCACAGCGCCCCGTTTCGCGCCCCGTTATTATTGTTATTGCGTGCTGTTGTGGGGTCGCAGCACAGCATTAATGCACCACCTCTCGACCGGGCCGATGGCGCAACAAAACACACGATCGGGGATGATCTTTACGAGCCGTCTAAATGAGCACTTAATGTCAGTGCGGACGGTGCTCAACGATTCCTTCCACTGCTGCTGCTGTGTTTTATTGATTTTACATTCTCATTTGCTCATTACTGTCAAGCTTTATTGTACGGCTGTTGCACTTTCAACCGCCACCGGTCGTGCCCGCATCGTGCCGGAAGTGAGCCGGAAAACAGCAGCAACAATGGCATGCATTAGGATTAACGCCCATGAATAAATAAAAAGTTGATGCTGTGGTACATTTGAAAACGAAAAGCAAATGTAAAATACCTCTCTTTTTTAATAGAATCATTAGAAGGTACATTGAAAATTAAGTAACACAACAGATAGGAACCAGAAAGTAGTACCTACACAATTCAAAATGTACAACAACGGCAACGACAGCTCATGTCACCGATACGCTCTACAAACATAAGTAACAGACGTTTACCAAATACTAGCAATAAAATAGTTTATACTGTCTCGATCTACATTTTACACAGTTTGTGGCACGCTTAGCGTACCGAACTGTCAAAATGTTATGTCGGCTGTCAAACGCTTCCGAGGGGTGAATGTTTCGATTCATTTGCTGTGTGACAGTTCGACTGTTTGACAGAAGGTCGCATAAGTCATCATAGACACCCATTATTCAAAAATATACTTCATTGTGTTTCAAGGTTATCTAAATAACTTTAAATTGTCCATGAAAAGGAGACTTTTGAGCCCTGGGCGTTAATAAAGCCCTTTTAGTTGTTTTATTTATTTATTCTTAAGCCTCTTGAACTGGAAACGCGTTGTGATACAAATGATTGAAACAAATCAAAAGCTATAAAAAAATAGGTAGACTTAATAGTCTTGGGCAGCACTAAATTTCCCAAAAAAATCGTAAACAAACGTAAAGAAACAAACAAGCAGAGCTTTCGAATGATCAAACCAGTGATTTGGAGGCTTTAGATCTATACAACCGATGTTTTGTGTCACACAGTGGAATGTTTCGGATGGATAGTGGAACTTTGCAATCATATAATGGAATCTGGCATTTGCAACGACGACTGTCGAGCGTTTAGTAATGTTCCCGGATGATTTAAAAAATTCTCATTGCGTGTAAAATTCAATTATATGGTTGCAAAGTGTCACAAAGGGTTTTACAATATTCTACTGCCCGTTTGAAACATTCCACTGAGTGATCTTTTGTAAAGGGTTACAATCTTCATACTGGCACATAATAATGGCGTTGGTTTCGTTCCGACATTAGCAAATTTTATCGTCAGGTCTCGCAGTCCTCTTCAATGGCAAAGTTTTGGAATGATTTATTTTTGGTTTAGATCTATACAACCGGTGTTTTGTGTCACACAGTGGAACGTTTCGGATGGATAGTGGAACTTTGCAATCATATAATGGAATCTTGCATTCGGTTATGAGAAATTTGCAACTCGATTGTGGAACTTCCGAGCGTTTGGTAACGTTCCCTGATGGTTTAAAAAATTCTCATTGCGTGCAAAATTCAATTATATGGTTGCAAAGTTTCACACAACGGTATGCAACATTCTACTGAGTGATCTGTTATAAAGGGATACAGTCTTCATATCGGCACATAATAAAATGCGTTGATCTTTAGGGACAACGTTCCGACATTAGCAATCTTTTAATTTTGATCGTCAGGTCTCGCAGTCCTCTTCGCATGCAAAGTAAATGTTTTTTCTTGGGATATTTGCAAGGAAGAGAAAACAATGGTTACAGTTTGTGTATTTTTTTTTCTCTGCACAACAATCATTTTAAACTATCTCTTCGAGTGTTTGCTTTGGCTAACACACCGGTGTTGTGTGTCTCTGCTTTAGCTTTTTCCCTTTCTATCTCTAAGCTGCGTTTTGTTCTACATAAATAAATAAAACATAAACCAGCTCATCTTCGTCAAGATTGTTGTGGGAAGGGAAGAGCAAAAACCGGCTTAATGCTAGGGCATGCTGCCGGCACCGTGACATAAGTTCGCTATTTGTCATGCCTTCGAAAGGTAATTATGGTACAAAAGTCATCTGTGTTGGCGTGCAGCCACGATTCGGTTGCACCATCGCGCCCCAACACCTTCTGCTTGCAATTAAAGGTTTTTGTGCTCGTTTTCTTTACCGTTGTTTCTCATGCCCTTTTATGCCTGGTCCCTTCTTTTTAATGTACGACAAAGCACACACAGAGAGATTATTATTATTTGTAAGCGATTATTTTTCAAAGCTCGTCTGTTTTTTTTTGATAACAAACACTGAGAAAGCGCGACGAGAGATTAAGCACGAGCTGGTTTCGCGTGACAGTGACACACACGACGCACGACATTCAGCATCTCTTTTCTGAACCCGGTACAGTGTGTCACAGTTTTTCGGAGTTTCATATTACACCTTTGGCAACACTTTTCTTTCTTGTGTGCGCGCGCACAATCACAATTATATCACCGCCAAACGGGAACGGGGAAAATAAAGAAACCCCCGGAAAATGGCCCGCGGTGTGATGCTCGTGTGTGACACAATCTTTTCTTGCGTTTTCCTTTCTTTTTCCCACACTACCCGGGTGACAAATGAGTTTCCGGCTCCCATCATCCTGCCGCCTGCGGTCATTGTGATTTCTCGGGGGGTGCGGGTTTTCTTTGCTGCTTCAAAAAGCTTTCAAAAGCGCAGCAGAGTGGCCGGAAAATTATGGGAAGATGTGATTTATTTTTCTCACTCGCTCGCACTCACTCTCTCTCTCTCTCTCTCGCACGGAATGGTACAGCTCGGGTTTAACCACAATCGAACGTATCCATCAACCTGTCATCGGTTGATTTTGCACCGATTCGCAAAATCCGTACGGTTCGTCGCTTGTTTGGGTGTTGAAATCTTTCGTGCGTCAAACGACCTGGCGACGGGTGCATTATTAGCACGTTTATAGGTACACAAACATGCGGGCAAAGCTACAACGACCAACTCGCAGTGATGCAAATCTAATCTACCAATTTGAAGGTACCGGGTTAAAAGTCACCAAGTACCTTAACAGACTGGCTGACAAAACTCTTCTAAAGGCTCATGATAAACCCATCTGTATCATATTTTTATACACGTTTTGGTGATCACAGTAGGCCTTCCCCTCTATTTAAGGTCTATGAATAAGTTTTGATGGTTTTGATATATGCGTTTTGATATTTAAAATTTTTAATTTAGTAAAATTTGGCAACACTGTTATTTTGAAGGCCGTCATCTTCAAGGTTTGTTTGGCCCGTAGCTACCATTTCATCAATTAGTAAACAATACATTCGATTCGAGAAAAAGTGTTTTTGGCGGGGAATTATCCTTCATTACTTTGTGATCGGAAACTTCGGCCACCGAGAGCCATCGTATAATGAGGGAATAACATGGCGATCACGCTTTATCGGAAAGAACGTGCCAGAGTAGTATGTATTGTAGTATGCCAATGCCAACGTGCCAATTGTAGTATGGAAGACGAAGAACGCTCATTTGGTGCATTTGGTGGGACCAGCTGGGTGTAGTGTACCACGAAGTTCTGGTACCAAACGAAGCCATCACGGGTGACGTTTAACGACGACAACTTATGAGTTTGAGTTCGCATAAGTCCTGTCCTGTCGGTACCTGTCCCACCTCCCATATAGCCCAGATATTGCGCCTTCCGAATACCATCTGTACCGGACCGAAAATTGGACCGAAACATAGATTGCGTTCATACCGGATTTCTTTTTTGTTATGAAGGAATCCACAATCTACCCAAAAGATGGGAAAAGATTGTACAAAGTGACGGAAATGACTTTTCTGAATAAATTCGTTACTCATTCGGGCCTATGAGGCTTGAAACTCTAGTGTTGTGCTTAATGAATCTTATCAAACGAATCAATCATATGAATCTTCAGTGCAGAGTCATTCAATTGATGAGTCGACTCCAAAAAGATTCATGAATCCTCAAAGGGATTCATCCTCAAAGACTCATCAATTCTCAAAGATTCATAAATTCTCAAAGATTCATGAATCCTCAAAGATTCATGAATCCTCAAAGATTCAATATTTTACGCATTCTTTACGCTTCTTGACTTCTAGTTTAACTCTTTCGTAGATAATAATCGATATGATTATGATAAATGTTTTTTTCTATTTTATAATTATTATAAATATTAGCTAACTTATATCTATAGATTGAACTTTAGTTTAGAGAAATGTCGATTATTATAGAAATCAATAAGCGTAAAGGATGCGTAAAGTCATGAATTTTTGAGGATTCATGAATCTTTGGAGATTAATGAATCTTTGGGGATTCATGAATCTTTATAATAGTGATTCAGAGTCATTCATTCAGTTCAAAGATTCATTCAGATTCATGATTCTGAATCAGATTTACCCAACACTATTAAACTCCGTAAAAAATCCGTCAAAACTTATTTATAGACCTGATAACAAACACACAACAACAACAACAAAAATGCACCGAGCGGGTTCGTCGCTTAAATGCTTGAAATGCTTTTCATTCGAGCGACTAGTCTAACGACGTCTTTTAAGGGTTTTTTTTACCGCTTTGGCAAGCAATACGTTTGGTTGATGTGCAAAAGTGTAATATGAGTAAGAACTTTACATAAGCATCGCGTTGCAGCGTGCAGCGTGCAACGCAATCTCGGTGCCTCTCTGATGTGTCAAGACAGGTAATCAACACTATCGCAAAACAGGTGTGTGTGCACACACACACACACGTATCAATATTTAAAGAAAAGGAGGCAAAACAACAGCAAAAAAACAAAATGGATCAACGAAAAGCCCACACGTTCGCTTACGTTGACGGTCCGCCGCAATCGATCCGACCTCCACCGTACAATTCGAGCACAATCGACCGAGCACCGAGATCGCTTGTCTGCCCACCGCATGATATAACTGTATCGGTTGTACGCGAACAGGATGGATGACTCGAGCGAAAGGAAGCAACAGCAACAACAAAAAAAGCGTAAAGAAGCAACAACAACAACAACAAAAGTCGTCAACCGGATCAAGTGAGCGCGATTTCGCGACGACACGACACACACACAACCGATACACAGACACAAACAGGGGTGGAACAGTAGGCATTAACGATATGTGGGTTTGTGTCGTTAGTTTTCTCGATTGGTCATTGCGCCGATAAAGCTTCTGGCCCGTTTGTTGTGTTCTGCGTTCATGTGGTGAAATTGCAGACGCATTTTGGGGGGCACGCAAGAATGTGCCCGCTGACCTCGATTCGTAACGCGCGATTGCACGCGCTGAGCGTGAGAAATTCCTTTCCGTTTCCGTTCCACGCGAAAGTTTTCATGTTGCGAGAGTGAAAGGAAACCTAGCGGGATGATTCATTCCTGGAGGGGGAACGGGGGACGAGAAGGGGAAAGGAGACGAGGGGTACCATAGCTTCCCTTCCATGGCCGGTAACCATCAGTTGTGAAGACATTTTTCGAATTCCACAGCACATTGCACTGGCAAACAATTGTAATTTCCTCATTTTCCTTTGCTTTCTTCGGCCCGCTTGCGATCGAATGTGCCGGTTTAAGGTGTATAATTCAATTCTGCAGCTGGGTAAATAGATTTGGTGCAAGTGACGTTTATCTCGGGCAAGTTGCGCCCGCCGTATGACATCAGGATGACATCAGGTGTGCATTCGGTGTGCGGCATTCAGCTTTCTCCCGTTATTTACAAAATGGGTAAAATAAAGCTTTTTACTTTATGTCGCCATTATTGGTCGAAAGCTGTAGTACACACTGCTGCTACTACGGTTCTTGCAATCCGGCAATCAGATCACAATCGATTATGCGTGGAATCCAACTCCGAGGAAGACCACAAACGGCAGACAACACAAGCAAATGCCGAGGACCCTCCGGGCAGAAATAATTCACGACGAGACGTCAGTACGGACGTCGGAAAATAAAAGAAGCTGCCAGAGAGCGAAAGCGCGCGCGCGCGAGAGTGAGAGAGAGCTTTCCCTCTGTCCGACCCATTGTTGAACGGTGGTCGGTGGTGATGGCGGAAAGCGCTGGGAGAAGTTGCGAAACGGTTGGGCATGTTGTTTACACGCGGCGGTGTGTGGCTGGCTGCTGTCACGCAACTTTCACAAAACTTCAAAGATGTCGCACACAACCGTAAGCTTTCTTCTTGCCTTACTCATCGTTCTGCCTGGTCTTCCGATTCGCCCCAAAACTCTCGCCAGCGCTCCACTAAAAAGTTCGAGACATTTAATGTTTGAAGCTCGAGATATTAAGGCAAACGATACCAGTGCGGCTGCAGCCACTAGGTTAATGCTGCACAAATAGCGGGGTTTAAAGGATTTAAGGTTAGGTTAGGGTAGCGTCTACTCACCTGGCTGAGGATGTGTGTCACTTCGTCGTGTTTCAGGCGGGCCAGCAGCATCGAGGCAACGGCAAGGATGTAGTCACCGGCCTGCGTCACCTGCGTAGAAGAAGACAAAGGGGAAAGCGATTGCGTGAGTGAACGTGCAGCCTGACGCAAAGCCGGACGGAGGACGAACGGCGTAAAATCCACGCCGCGCGTAACCGATATCGTTAAATAACCTGCGGGATGATGAAACGAACCGTCAAGGATAAATGTGCCGTTGTGGTGCAAGGATGCCGACACGGCGAGCTAAATGTCACGATAGCGCGCGAAACTTTACAGCCGATGGACGAGACCGTTCCCACTAATCCCGCACTGGAGATCATTTGCATCGTATCGTATAAAAATTAGGCTTCGAGCTAATATCACTCAAAGCAGAAAAACTCCACATTGCGTACGATAGCCCAACATAGAATTGGAGGATATTCTAGGGTTTGCAACAGGTGACTCCCGGTGTCGGTACATCCAGTGTTGGTGTTGCGATCGTATCATACCACAAAACCAAATTACCCACCATACACCTCTGCGTCGGTATCTACCAACACCAGAGACAAAAAAAAGCAAACCACTCACATCAATTTCAATGGGTCGTAAATTTTACTTTCCTTACCCCCGATTAACACCGATTCCGACCGGTAGTACCGCTCGGTATGCACACCCGACATTACACGTACCGTCAATATTCAAGCCCCGTTTTCACGCCTTCACGCACCATATCCGGACGAGCGAATCGCAGCCCTCGCAGCCACCCCGTTGCTGCTCGGTTTCTGCTAATGTTTTAATTTTGCTTGCGGTGCGACAAATGTATCGGAACACGGTGCACTCATTGTTTATGCGGGGGAAACGTTGCAGAAATTGAAGACACGCACCTACCCTGCACACGGTAACGATTTTATCGGCCCCATTATGTGCGTGATGTTCGTGCCCGCGTGGTCTCACTGAACAGGGCCGGAATTGCTGATGCACTCTGCTTTGTACGAAGCGTGTTCCGGGTGGTTTGTTTTTTTAGCGCAACAGCTGATCCTTAAGGGGGAACGGTTTTATCAGTAAAGGGACATCGGCAATCTTAGAGGTGGAGATCTGATGGGCCCACTGATGCATCCCTAATCTGTTTGATACATTAAGAATTTCGAGAACTTCCTGATACTTCAAGAATTCCTAGCACTTCCTGGTGCATCAACAATTTCCGGACCATCCTGATTCCTAAACCATCTTTTCTAGACCATCCTGGTACATGAAGAATTTCTAGATCTTCCTGATACAACAAGAATTTCAAGATCTTCCTGGTACAACAAGAATTTCAAGACTCTTTCTGATACAGCAAGATGTGCTAGAACTTCCAAGGGCAGCAGTTGCGATTGGACGATCAACATTAATAACTAGCATTTGAAAAACGATATATCGGTTATTGCTAATCTTCCTAATACACTTAGATACATAGCCCCTAAGACTCCTTCAATTCTCTACACCATACCATTCTAAGCTATCGAAACCAAGGATGCCAATTGCGTAAGACGTCATCAAACAAATACAGTGCATTGGTTAGAATCATGCTTCCAATGAACTCTAGGCGAACTACACTAATTACCAGCCGTTGAACAAATTGACACAAGCAACAATTTGGCTTAGGACTTCCCAAATTCTACACACTATCGCAACCGAACCGGCCGCATCAAGGACGGCCAAATGCGTAGCACGCCATCAAACACACGTTACTGCGGATCGGTTCAAAAATTGGGAAGTGTTGCGAACCGAAGCCCCCGATCTAAACAACAGCCGTCGTCCATTATCCTTCTAATGAAGTCAGGCGGATCTAAGTGAGTTACTAGTATGTTCGCAAAGAGCACACCATTCACAACCAAGGTCGCCCACCATACAGCGCCCGCAGGTGGGAGAGACTGTCCACGCGTAGAATATCAAACGAAACGGCACAGGCACCTTAATTGCCGTCCCCAGCGCTCAAACGCATTCAACAGCAGCTTCAACATCCATCCGGTTGGCGCACTTTGCTAATTTCGTACACATGTAGACATACACACAAAGCACAACACGCATGCACTCCATGCCTCCGCCAACCCTGCCACGTTTTGTGTTCTCCCCTCCCTCCCGCCCGTTCCGTTTCCGTATTTCGGTCACGATTTGGCTGTTAATCGATTGTTCGCGTATGTTTTCGCGGCACGGACCGTCCGCCACACCGCGGGAGATGGCGGTCGATCCGTCATCCGTCACGTAACACGGACACCCGGGCATCTCGCAGACGTGCAAGGCGGTTGTGCAGACGAGTAGTGGGGTTGTGTTATGTTTATTTAAATTAAAGTTATTGCCATTCCTGTGCTCCTTTTGTACGCCCGGTGTGCCTTGGGGGTGCAATGGGATTCCGGGGTTTTCCCCGTGTACAACAGATCGGTATCTTTGCATGCCGATGCCGCCAGTTGATTGCAGTTTGATCATCGCGCTCACGCACCATCCGTGTACGAATCTTGGAATCCCTCCAGATCGCTTATCGATCGTCCAAAAAAACTGACGTCAATCTGGTAGGACGGACGGTCTCTGGTGAGTGCAAAACGGGGCGCTAGAAACTGCACCAACCGTTCTAACATTGCGGACCGGAAAGTCTACCCACACGAGCGTCCGTTGACGTCAAACCGTCTCATCTCAGTGATCCGGATCGTACCGGAATCGGCATCCTGCACACAAATTGACACGCTGATCTCGAAGCTGATCAACGGTGGACCCTGGGACGGTGTGGTGTGACGAGAGTTGCATCTGAAAGAATTACCTTTTTGTGGTTCCACAGCACGTTGACGCTCGGTTTACCTCGCCGGGCAAACGACTGATCGATAACGTCATCGTGCACTAAGCTGGCAGTGTGAATCATCTCCGAAATCATTGCTATCTGTCGCTGAGCGTTCACTATGTTGCTGGATAATCCGGGAAAAATGAGAAGAAAGAAGAAAGAATGAGATATAAGTATAACGCTCGGTAGTCTATCTATCAACAAGCACGGCAGACACTCGGCACCCTACAATGTCTGAATGTCCTGCGCTGACTCACGTCGGCGTTTTGCAAAAGATGAGTAATGTACGCGCTATAATGCGATATGCTTTTAGACTCTACGCAGCAATCAGCGTACCGCGTGACAGTAACCTCACCGGTACCTCACCTCACCAAATCGCGCATTATACAACAGACTCGAAAGCTTTATGCAAATACGTTACAAACCTTCCACGGGAGTTTAATGCAAAACGCACCAAATCCTACCGTAGACACACAGCTGTGAATGACATCTTTCCAACGCGCACAGCCGGACGAAAAATAGGCGACAAACGTACCATACACAGCCGAATCACGCCCTGGCCTGGGGTCGGACATAGCTAATTTTCTTGCAGAGGAAGCCAACATTCTTGGTTCGCTCCGGTGTGGGTATCCAGCATCCCAAAAATTTAACATTTCCTCGGAACCGGTAGACGAACATTTGTTCACAGCTGGTTCGGATGTCAGCAATTTATCGTCTTCGGCGGCGAACCCTAAAACCGCCGCCATAAATATGCATGAGCTGTCCTCACCCGCTTTTCCACACCACACCGTTGAACCGGATTAGGTTTTTTGGGGGGGGTCCGGGTTGTAAAACTTACAAAACCTTCAGACATTGGAAACAAACAAAAAAATAGGCACATCTCCAAACACCACCAATAAACGTTTTGTCATCGCTTTTTTGGTTGGCTTTTGGCCCTCTCTCCAGGCTAGCGTTCGCGACGTCTAATTGGTGCCGAGTGCGTTCTTCCCTCGCAAGAAGAACAAGTTTAACACGGATGACTGAAATTAATGCTTCGGTGTTTTTTTTTGTTTGTGCCTTGCTTTGTAGCATTCCTACAGCAACAACGGCAACCGATCCGCAGACCAGGACCAGGATATCTTGTGCCGGCGTACGTGACTTGACACCTGCCGCATAATTTCTTGAGACTTCCCGGTTCATAACGGCCTGGTCACCGAACTTTCTCAGCAGCCCGTTCACCGGCTAGGG
>KZ062098.1:9446-102087 GCA_002091835.1 Anopheles maculatus
TGTTCCATTTTTATTGTTATTAAGAGTAAATGAAAGCGTTATGGCCATGTCGTTCTAAATTCAAAAAAGAAAAAAACCGAAAAAACCTTTCTTTTCGATTGTTTGTAGCGAAAGTTCAGCACAAAACTGTACAAATGTCACATAGCATTTGTAGAGTTCATGGCGTATCCATTCCAAATATTATTGACTTTTGAATTTAAAGCGTTGAAAATCAATTAAATGCCGTCAAAAGTGTTTCTCAAAACAGCATTGTTGTTTGTTCTTGAATTTCATTACACAGTAATCATTAAAAAGTCTCGAAGCGATTGAAAATGGAATTATCACGATGGTTTCACTCCAAACTGTCAAACTGGTACGTGTGTGCATATGTGTTGGTGAGCAACGAATCTGACAGCCAGTCTACGCGTTCCTGCGCTTCGTGCTGCTACCCACACACACGCGCGCTCTGCTGACAGTCCAAAAGTTGCTTTTTCGCGGAACGAACCAGCCAGTGTGTTTCCGTGCACCGCAGGTTGTTTTTTCCACACTTGATGCGTAGTTAAAGTTTGCTCGGTGCAATCATGAGCGTGAGTAAAACAATCACCGAAACGGTCACCAGCAGCAAAACGGCATCGGCGGTGATCGCGGCACAGGCGCCAGCAGCACCAAGCGCGACGATGCCCGTGCAGCGCCCGTACGGGAAGATAGTGCTCACGCTCGAGAACTGTTTGCTTCCGGAAGTGAAGCTCGACCAAACCCCGTCCCAGAACGATGGGCTCGATCGGGAGACGGAAACGGATCTGCGTATTCTGGGCTGTGAGCTGATCCAGACGGCAGGAATTCTGCTCAAGTTGCCCCAGGTAAGATTGCCCCAGTCGGTGGATAGTTTCGTAAGCGCTTCCGACGCCATCTTGTCGCGTGCATGCGTGTGTGTGTGTGTGTGTGTGTGTGTGTGAGTCACTTTTGTCTGCTGGGGCTTGATCGACGGCGCACGGTGTGGCATTTGACGTCGGCCGAGATGATCCGAGATGATCCAACGCGCGCAATCATGGCGATGATGAAGAGCTACAGCATCTCCACCGATGAAAACCCCTAGAACCCGGCAGAACGGGCACGATGATGATGCAGAAATCGGATAAAAATGATCATCAGAAATGATTTTAATATTTTCAACATTATAGTTATGCCTTTTGAGAGCGTTTAGCTGCGAACCGCGGAACATTGCGGATGCGAATGGTATGAAGAGATGAGTGAAGAGTCCGTCAAAGATTGACGGGCAATGGTCGGATGGGGGCGGGGGAGTGTGTTGGAGCGGGCGAGAATAGAACACTCATCCTCGTTCGATTAATCGACTGGCTGTTCGCTGGAGGGCTCTCGAACGCGCACATGGAAGTATATGCACAGCAGGTCCCTGACGAGGTGCGTTTGCGCGGTGCGGTTTTCTAGGCTTGCGGCTCGAGTGCACGAGACGGGAGCGTTGGGAGTCGTCTTCTGCTAGCGTGAAGGGTGTAAGACGACTTTCGACTTGATTAACTAGCCTAAGTGGGGAAACCCGAGGAAGAAAGTGCGCCGGGGGTACGGGAGAAAAATGATTTAATTTGAATTTTTGTGGTTGGCAAGATGAATGCCGTTTGAAGAGGGTTTGATAGGCTGTATTTTTTTAGGAGAGATGTTGGAATGGGATGCGGAGTCCATGTGAAGAGTTGTGCCGGAGTGCAATGACTCGGAATCTAGGCAGCTCCATTGGCATTGAGCGAGAGTTTTGAAGCGCTTCACGTGGTAGTGGTATTGTTGAAATGTGAACGTTTACGACGACGGTATGTCATACTGATCGGTCCGATCGTGCTATGCGTACAAGCAACGATACCATATCAGCAGAAAACATCTGAAACGAAATGTAACTAATGCTCCAGATACAACAATAAATAAAAAACAACAATCACAATTTGTTTGGTTTATGGCCACAAAAACCTGGTGGCCCTTTTCATCCCGTGCACAGCGTCAGTATCGAATAACCAGTTTGTTTTCATCACGCCCTGTACGATAGCTTGCGTTATCAGATCATCAACGTTTACGATCTTTAATAATCAGAACCTCGGACTCGGAACAACGACTAATCAAAATATGTTTCTTTCTCCACTTTCTTCCATAGGTAAGTCCAACCCGACCTGAACGACGTGATGCACCCGTAGCTCTATCAAATGAAACTGTCCCAGGTCGAATATGGCCGGACTTGTGGCGATATCTCAAATCCCATTCGACGAGGATAGCAGAGCAAGTAGAAGAATAAAATGTATCCACCACCATCACCACAGGCACACTCGGTTGAGACCCTTCCAATTTGGATTCAGCCACATTCCTGTGCCCCTTTCGCACCCGCACGCCCTTCCAAGAGTGTCCGAGGTCGTAAATTAGAGTAGTACTATAAATCTCGTACAGTCGGGTCAAATTTCTACTTCGAGAGAATGCACTTCATCTTGCATCACAGTCGCCACCACCACCACAGGCACCTAGGAGATATGTTCCAGGCGGGATCACGATAAAACTTCGTGCTCGCACGATCCCTCGAGCCTGCTTTTTCGTGGAGATTCAACTCCGGCAGATAACAGCAAAACAGATAGCCCGAAACCGCCAAACACCTCGAAAGTAGCCAGCCGTAAGAAGGATGAAGGTGGACTCGAAATCCAACCAGTGCTGAGGCATTGATCGCGATGTTCGAGGCCCTGTTGGGAAAGGTCTTTTTTTTTTTTGTTTCGTCCATTCCTTTTCGCTTCTTTAATGGTTGAAGTACAAACATGCCATTGGTGTTCTCTGCTCGTTTACCTTCGCGTGATCTTCAACGATCTCCTGCCCGAAGGGGTTACGTCGAACGCTGCAAAGAGAGTGGAAGAGCCGGAGGTTTACTGGGAAGGTTTTAAGATTTACGGCACATTTGCCGGACTGGCCGGGCGATGTCACGATATTTAATCCGTTCCCGGCTGCACACGCTTGCACCAACCGTCCAGGGCTGTACCTCCAGGGATAAGGTTCCGAAAAATGGCCGTCGGTTTTAGGTGACACTTTGGAGCCTTTCGCCTCACGGACGCTTTTCATGCTAATTACCGGTTGATTCATTTTGTGTTTTAATTGACCCGCTTCCTGGCCATACCTTCCCGGTATTCTCTACCCTTATCGCATTACGGTACAGCGCGAGGTCGCAAAACATTTGCAAATCCGTAGCCCTTTCGCCTGAGCTTTTTGAACGTGGTGCACCTACCGCTCGCAGCCATTAGAGAGAAATGGCGTGCTGTATCTGGTCCGTCCCGCTTTTGTCCATGGGATGGTGAGTTGAAGAGAAAAAAGTTTAATCAATTCAGCGTTTAATTGTGCGGATCCAGGCGCCAGGAACGGGTTTGTGCCGTCGGACGGGCATGTCCCGTTGCACACAACCGCAGGCAAGAAAAGGTACAATATTTCTCCCGCCGTGTATGACAGCACTAGGAGCAATTACACGATCTGGTGCGCAGGTGGGGAGTAGGAGTTGCGGTGAAGTTTCACATCCACGCCTGGCAGTTATTGAGCACTGATACACTTTTATTATCACTCTTTCGCTTGTCTGTGTCGACGGCGCCAGGATCGGTGCCAGGTCCGATCGAGCCTAGATCCGTCGACCTAAACTGTGCTCCGCTAGAAACGTGACGCTCTTTTTCTTTGCTCGTCTCGTAGTCGACTGGTAACGACTGTTCTTCCATCGCAAACGTGAGCCACAAGCCGCGATCGTGAATCGAGCAAAAACCGGACGAAACACGGCAGTAAAAACTGGGCACCCGAGCGATGATCGTTATTTGCTTGTTCATTTGGAGTAGCAATTTGGAGCGCACGCGAGAACTCTCCTGGATGGTGCAAGGGGCAAAGAGGTGCCAACAGGAGTGGAAGACAAAGTTTTTGCTTTGTTCCATCTTTTGCAAGAAGCTTCGTGTACGAGTACTTGCGCCTAGAAACGAATGCCTCAGCAGAACCCTTTTGCCAATCCCTTACCCCCGATCGCTCAATGATCGATAAATCACGATAGACGGCAATATGATGCGGCACGCGAGGTGGGCTGGAAGGTGAAGCGAGCATGAAGAACAGCAAAAGTATGAGAAGACGGCACAGCTAGACACGACGAGGACGCGCTCCACCATCACGAGAATGACCTTTGCGAGCGTGATGAGCTTTGTTTGGGGGTTTTGTTATTGTGGATGTTGTTGATGCTCTTGTCGGTGAAGGTTCGTCGCTTACCATGGCGCGCAAGTCGGCGATAGCATTCGAATTTTCGAGAGCCCTTGTGCGAAGCGTCGCAATTCGTTTTTCTACTGTTCATAGTATCGATTTACGTTGTCTTTGAACGACTTTTTTTTGCCTCATCGTTCGACTTGTATTGATGCTGCAAATAAAATGGCGCAATCGCTAGTTGGTAGTGCGTTTTTGGTTCACTGGAACTCGCCGCGGACAGAATTAAACGGACGTAAGCATTCCTTTACGTTCGCTTCCAGACGGTGCGCGCTTTTTTGCCTTTGTTCGGTGTCGTATTTCGGTGTCGTAGCCCGTTCCCGGTGTACCATTGCTGGTATTGAATACTTCCTCAAAGGACCATTTGGACACACATTCCCGGTGGGTGAATTCTGCATCATTGGACACTCTGGACACATTCGCGGAACAGTTGGTTCGCTCTGCTAAGGTTTGCGCTAAAGCGAAGCAAACAAACAAGCGAAACAAAAAATCGAAAAATGCCACCATCTCCAACCACTTATCTTAGCAATGTTTAAATGATGTTAATCGGTTTCGGATTCTCCGTTCCGTTGCCGTTCCAAATCTATTTCCATTCCGGTGTGTCCAGCGCATGCGGGATACTTCGATTGAATTCTCGCGGCTCAATAAAAATCCCGATCGGGCTGGCCGCTGTCCAGCCGCTGCTGGGGATGAAATCGGGTGGAGAAGGTTTTAAATTTCTTTGCTCTCCTCCGTCCTTCCCTCCCCACTCTCCTACCCACAGCCACCCATTCCAACTGGTGCGGACGTGAAGTCGATTCGATCGTGAGTTTGCGCCCGCAGAACAGCCAGGCCAGCGTTGGAAATAGTTTTATGTGTTTCTGCTGTCCACAGTGCTTCGCGAAGAAATTCGAGCCCTGCTGCTTTGTGCGTTTCCTTCGCGGTTTCCCAAAAAAAATAAACCCCCCGAACTGCTGCACTGCCGTCCCTTGCGGCTAAGCGGATTGGTATCTCTTTCCAATTAATATCATTTTTGTTTGAACGATTTCGACGACAGTTCCGATCGGTGCGTCGCGCTTGGTTTCGGAAGGTTTCCTGCGTACAACACCGAACCGGACAGTTCGAAGGTTTGATTTTGGTGTTTTTTTTTTTTTCGTTTGTGCCCTTGTTGTGGCTCACCAAAAGGTCTCAAGGATCGAAGCACCGTTGCTTACCCGTGTGCAGGAAGGTTTCACGAACCTGCCAGCTTAACCTGTACCATGCAGACACACACACACACACAAAATAAAATCAATTGCCCCAAAAAAGGGAAAGAATCCGGAATCTACAGAAAAGTGCTCCGATTACAGTGCTGGTGCAAGGCTCGGGCAGGAAGAGTTCGTGGTGACACAGACCAGAGCGAAAGGAAATTTGACCATTTACCGAAGAAAAGAGCGCCTGGTAAGCAGCGGATGTGCGCGTGTGTGTGTGTGTGCTCGGACGGTGTGACATTTCGGCTTTACGCTTGATGTAGGGAGAAAATTATTGGAATATTATCAATCTACGGAGCATAGGTTTGTTCTTACCATTGACCGGGATGGCTTTTTTGTCCGTGCAGCAGTGTCGTTTACTCGAGTGTGAGCACTCAAGTGATCGTCCCTTTTTGGTTCGCTAATGAGGCCCTTTTTGTGTGTGCGGTGTCCTTTGGAATTTACCATTTACGATCGATCCTTGCCGCTTGTTTCTTGTGGTACGGAATTTTTGGGTTCGACATGAAGTTTTGCGCAGCTTATTAGCGACCCGATTTGTGTCCGCTTTTTTCCCACTGTTTGTTGCTTTGTTTCCGATTCTATTCTTGTTGTACCACAAATCGTCCCTTGGTAAGTCCTGTCAGTAGGAAACAGTCGAAAACATTGAAAACCAATAATTTAATTTTGTGCTTGAAGTTTTAACTGCTTCTTCTTCAAGCATTTGATTGCCGAATTGAGGTTAAAACAACATCAGAACCGATTTAGAACACAAGAAGATAAATGGCATTTTCTTGTCCGCTTGTATATTCCCCGTTGAGGACTATCTAAACTCGCCATCCATTAAAGCAAATCGGTAGTATCGTAGGCGCTTATGACACGCACAAAAGCCACCAATAAGGCCACCGAGTGAATTTATAATGCTCACAAATTAATGAACAAAACAAGCAACACTGTTTTCCGCAAGCAACAACGGTCGATTTGTAATTTATCTTCTTCGGCTTCGGCAAACTAACCATCTCGCCCATCGTTTACTCGATCGATGGTTTGCCGATCAAAAGTCACGATTTTAACCCCTAAAACATCGCTACTGTGATGCGCTAGTCTCTCTGTCATTCTATCTCTCGCTCTCCCTCTCGCTCTCTCTCTGGTTCTCTTAAGCCAACAATAAAAAAAAAGAACCTTTCCCAAAAGCTACACCAGCAAAAACATACAAACGATGAAATGAAAATGAAACGGTTATTATCGAAGCCTTGTACGGTTATCTGATTATCATAATATATAAACCATCGTACCCACTATCACTCATGTGCTGCTAGTTCTGTAGGTATGGTTTTTTTTTATTTATTCTCTCTCTCCTTACTATCAACCTAATGTTTATGCACGTTTGATTATGTGTGTGTGGCCGGAACAACACGTACAGGTTAGGTGGCGTACGCTCCCAAGCCATAGTGTACGGCCCCGGGGATGGTCTGAGAATCGAAACCACACCATGGGAAACTCCCACGCTTCGTACCGCCATTGAATCTGCCCCCCCTACCCTCTCCACCCAACCCTATTTAAAGGTGTTGTAGGAGAGTAGTGTACCACGACGCCAACGGATCGTCGCACGTAGGGGATGCAAATCTCGGCTCGGAAAGGGGTGTGCGCGCTAAGGGGATAAACGGGTGTTATGGAAATTAGAAATCGTACTCCACGGTGTTGCTGATGCTTCCTACGAAGAAGCGTACGAAGAAGTGTGGGCAACAAGAAAACAGAACCTTCGAGCGAAAACGCACACAGCCACGCGCGCATGCACGCAGACAGAACTCACTCGTCGATTCCGCCGTTCGATTTCACGCCGTTCAACCGGTTCGCGGTTTGTTATGGTTGCGCACGAACGATTGTGCTGGCTCGTTGAATCATCTTCACCTTCGAAATTAAGCACCAGCATCCCGTTGCGAGTGCATTAGCGATTCCAAGACTTGGATGGCAGATGGTTGAGTCGTGCAAAAACAATACGAATTATGCTGTGTCGTCTTTGTGACACACCGAAACCGGCCGATGACGATGAAACTACACTACTACTCCCGGCAGGCTCGTTCAATCAACGTGGGAGGGTCGTGTATAATTTCGCTTTTCACGCCCGCCTGTTAGCTGCATGCAGCTTCGGAATCGGTGCAGTTTTTAGTTCGTTTTTTTTTCCCCCAGTGCGGCCAACTCGTGCTGTGCGACACCAATCACCAACAATAGCGCGAGTGAAGGGTCGGGCTTTTCGGAGAGCTAGTTTGACATGAAACTACAACCAACACATCTAAAACGCTCGAACCCAAAGCAAAGAAAGCCTTCCTGTGTTCTTGCAGCGATAGAAAACACAGCTCTTCCTGATCATAACTAGCGTTCCCCGCGAAAGCTAGCTCCTCTTCGACGACAAAGGGCTCGATGCAGTCTGCTGCAGGAGGATTATTGTACAGCAAACAAAACAAAAAAACGAGTGGGTAATCGACAAACCAGCGAACAATGTACACGGCACAATGTCGCCCACTGAAGAAAAGAAGTCGCAGAAGTGTCACAAGACGCGTTAAACGCAACGGACACGTGCAAACGTGGTATTAGTGCTCACGTCGAGTGGAGCTTATCGGAGGGGTTTTTTTTTTGTTTAATTTCTTTCTGTCCTTTTACCACCACTTTAATTGCTCTAGACCCTTGTGCGCGAGAAAGTGTCTCTGTTTTGTAGGAGAGGCGCACAAGTACTGATTTGTTCTAATTTAAAGATGATACTTCAGGCGTTTCAGTTTTATTTATTATTTTGTCCCTTTTCTCAACCGCTTCAACGTACGGCTCTCGTTTTGAAGTGGACTCTTGATATTGCTTTCTACCGTTGGGAAGACATACAGTCTTGCGGGCTGGCACACATCCACGGAACCCATAAACGGTTTACTGTGTTCCGGGATATAGTTGGGCGTTTTTTTATTGCTATTTTCCAAGAAATAGACACGTACACAGTTTAAACACTATACAATGGGTATTCTTGAAGAAAATGTCATGATTACACAATAGTTCAGTGTGGAGAATCAAATGTGAAGTACTTTAGAGTGTTGGCGTTGTTTAAGCAATCGGATTTAAAACCGACCTGTGCATTTGTATGATTAGAGTAACGAGTTCATAACAAAAAGTTTATTATCTTAACATCTAAACGTAAACCTAAGGAGTGGGAATGGACGAGGATTTTGGATTCGTGTAACGCCAATGTAAGACTTGTCTCAACCATTAGTTTCTCCCAGAAAGAAGACGATCAATTGACGATCAATTAAAATTGCATCGAGTTTTACATCATTTTATCATACATCAAGAAAATCCAAGGATTCTTGGTCCTTGACTATACGTTAAAACTCATTTTATTCGAAAGACTACTTCACTGTCTGTTTTGTTTATTGCGTCAAATATCCAATAAGCATTGATTACGTCGATTCTCGACCACAAACGACACCATATGTAAATGAGATAAGAGCAAAACAACAATCTTAACCTATATCGTGTGCATGTGAGCGTGTTTGCAGGTTGTGCGCATTCTTCAAATGCCTGCATATAGTTGCAACACTATCATGACAACAATTCGATCAAGAATGCAGTGATCGTCTCGTCTAGCGATAATGTATATTGTTGCAACGTAGCATTTTGTGATAAAAAACACACACACATCTGAAGGTCGTATTGCAAGTTCCATACCGATCTCTGTAGCAACCCTCCCGGTCGATCATGCTGAGAAGGAAATGACTCAGTAGCCTGCTGCCGATCGGCACACTAATTGTACACAATCACTTCACAACCCGCAGTACGGTAGCTACCCATTACGGGTGATCTAACGGCTCAACGATGGCAAATGTGGGAGATAGTGGTTGGGATTCGATGTACAGCAAACCGTACACAAAATAGCTGCTAAAACAGCTCGATCATAATGATATCTTCCCGCCGTATTGCACGGGAACGTAATGAATCTGCGCCATCTTCTTGCACCTGTACGCGCGCGTCTGTGTTTGTGTGAGTATATCGCACCGCCAAAGTCACTCTCGCACATTCCGATCGGGTACCAGCTAAAGGCAACAACAGAAAATGGGTATTAAAATAATAAGTCAATCGTGGGGAAACGTCGGGCGGGTGTTAGCGACGCTGGCGTGATGTAGGCATTCCGCCTGTTTGCAAATCGAAGCAAATAATTAGCCTCTTTTCTTGTCGCTGTAGTCGTCGTCGTTGCCATCGTTCGCCATCATCGTATGACAATTTGCAATTTGTGTTTTTCTGCTGAACTAGAGTTGACGCAATCGGTTGCGAATTGATTGGTGTGTGTGTGTGCGTCGTTGGAGCGGTCATATACGCGATCCGATTGGCCGACCGGAAAGTGAACCGATCGTGCAAGTATGCACACATAATTAAATTTTCATTAGTTTCATGATTTCTAAGTCACACAGAATCTGTGTGTGAAGGGTTGGTAATCATTTGCTTCATTTGAGGTTGATTTTTTTTAATAATAATTAAAACCATACTTTGAAGATGAGCCCACCTGCTACAGCACCAAGCAGCTGCAACGACGGATGCTTGATCAATTACCAATTCGAACGTGTACACCCCTTTCGATCTATAATTGCAATCCAGCACGTCATCCTCGCATGAATCGTATAAAAAGACATCTCCACAGGGGTGATGGAGCTAGAAACAAAAAATCGCACGTGCAGTGTTGTGACCTGATTGTCCCCAATACCTGCAATCAGTGTACGTATAAAGCTGGCGCTAGCGCTTCCGCACACGCGTCAATCTTTCCGGTCAGTAAAAGGTGCACCGGCGTACAGCAACATGCACTTATGCTACCGTTGTTGATGCTTTTTTTATGTCGCTTGCTCTCTGCTTCTCTCCACTTTCTTCGCTACTTTGCTGCACTCATTAATTCCTACCGGATGTGTCTGCTACAGGAATGCTTTTGCTTGGCTACTGTTATCAGCACCGGACCCGGCCCGGACCCTTGGCTCGGATGTGGATGTGACTCGTAAGGATGTGTTCCGTTTTCCGCTTCCGCCATTGCCGTTGTTCTTTATTATAGGGTCTGGTCTGGGAGGATTGTTTTCCACCTTTCCTCGAGACTGCCGGGATCGACCGGTTTTCACGTCGTCGGTCGATGACAATTGGTTTTATCGACCATTGGCTGAATTCCGTTCCGTTTTTTTTAGTCTCTTGTTATCGTGTCTTCCTCTTGGGCGTCACCGTTCATGTTACCGGGTCTGGCCGATCGATACGCAGAAGACCGATAGCAGAAGAGGTTAAAAGAAAGTGGTCCTCTGTTTATGGGCGTCGAGACGAATTTTGATTAGCTTCTGTTTTTCGAAGCCTGCGTTCCACTTCCGGTGTCGTTTGTCAACATCGAAAGCGACTTGGACATATTTAAAATACCAGTCATGAAGGTTATCGCACTGGCTGACTTCTACCTCTCGGGGTGCGTTCCTTGACACCGTACTCATTTTTGGTACTTACAAGGCTATAAAAACGGGAAGATAATGTTTCATTTTTAATGTTTTGGGTGGGTTGCAGCTAACCTTGGGAACTGTACGTACCGGGCATCAATTTACGTAATGCACAACCAACAACGTTTTATTTGATGTAAAACCCACGGAGCGCACTCCAGAGCTCTCAAATGACAAATGAAACATTACCCGTAACTTGGGCAAGAATTGCAGTAAACCAAAAAAATATATTGCTTAACTTCGTATGACTGTAACGCTTGTTAAACAACTGGAGAACTCATTTTTTCCCAATTGCAAAACATTTCGAAACTGCATCAACCGAACACTTTGAAAGAGGTTTCCATTTTCCATCTAAAATCAAAACATTCCAACCCCTCGTGAAAATACTTCAGCAATCGAGCAGCAGCCAAACCGTAACCCAGTGAACGCGCCACGTATCGACCGCCTACCAGGTAATAGGGTCTGCCCATCGGATTGCCAGGAAAGCTGACTAAAATATGTTTAATTTAATTACACGTTTTCAGATCACTTCACCCGGGCTAACCGATAATGATGGGGTTCGGTTGCGGTTAGGTACCAGGCACCAGGGAACGACGAGTTTGACCTATCCGCCAGCAGGGAACGCAACGCCGGGGGCACTTTTCGCTTTCGATCCTAGTTCTAAGATTATTTTGCCGACTTCTATCACCCGACAACCGGACCTTGCTTCTTTCGGTGTACTGCTCGTTTCACGTCGCTCACCTTGAATTCCTTTTAGCGTCCAGTTCTGCTCTCCCGCGGGTTGAGTGATGCGTTGGGGCTATAATTTGACCTTCTTTAGAGCGGTCCATTGATTGATTTTGGTCGCTGTGAACTGTGCGGCGAGCAGTGAGCAGACGTTTGAAAGTATCACCAAATCCGCACTGGCCGAAAAGACACATTATTTGGTCTCAAGAGTGCTTAGGAGAAATACGAAATCACGTTGGTGTTCTCACCGAGATAGAGCTGTATGTTTGAGTGTGAGTGGACATGTTCAACTGACGCAATGCTAATTGCAACCGCAATCGACCTGTTTCATTCAATTTGGAGTGAAATTATTATTTTTATCCCAATTCGAACGCAATTTGAATTGGGGGAATTCTTCTAAATTCTGTATGTACCTTTAAGGTTATTTGCAATTAAGTAGTTAAAGAATTCAATTGTCGAAATAAGGTACAATACATCAGATCAGATGTCCGAAGAAGTGTACTATTCGCAATCCTTTTGCATAAGCTTTTGTGCCAAGCGCCCAATCATTTATCTTCTGCCTGACAGCGCAAACCACGAGAAGCTCCCATCTCTTTTAAAGCAGCCAGCATGTCCAGCGATCGGATCGGCACGGCAAGATACGATCAATGTTTGACGTGTTGCTCAAAACCCCGTTCACTTCATTGCGCGTCTTTTCCAACCGGCAAGTAAGCTTAGTAAGCGGCAAACCATAAAAGTATTCACCGCCCGATCACCGATGGAAAGTATTCAATTTTTACATTGTGTGACGGTCCACGGCCATTATGCAACCGGGACACTGCGGCCCGTACAGCTACCCGTCCAAATGTCAATAATCGCCTGCCGATATCGGACGGTAATGAATAACACACAACGAAGCATCACGAAACGGGAGAGTAAAACCGAAAAAGAAAACATGAAGTCAAACCATCATTACCGTTTTGGAGCGACAAGATAGAAGCCACCCTGGCCGAAAAATGAAATGAAACTTTCCTTCCCACTGCGTCAAGGGTTCCCCGCTTGACGGCGCGTTGATGTCTTTTGAGCTGTTTCGTGCTGGCGAATGCTTTTGCTAAAATTCACGCCTAGCGGTGAACCGCACATTTACACATTCGCTTGCGGGAGGCTTTTCTGTTTGTTTTTTTTTTCTCTCTTCTTGCACTCGCTCTGTCTCTCTCATTCACTGTGCTCGCAATTCCCGGTTGTTCCATTAACCCTTCCAGCGTACGAGATTTTGGTCGTAAATCAAAGTGACGCAAACAATATATCTGCTCGGTGTTTGTTACGCGATTCTACTCTCCGAACCCGGCGCCTGGACGCAACGATTCTCCAAATTTCCAAACCTTCCAAACCAGGTACCAGGACACATCGAGTCTTTGCCAAGTTCGGCGTATTTTTGGGACGAATTTAAGGTACGCCCGAGGTCTGCCCGACTCACTTACTCACTCTCCAGCACGCATCGTTGACACAGCTGAGCGAAGAGCAGATCCATTTACAAGAGTAACGACGACGATGATGACGATGACGAACCGCAGCAAATTGGCGAACGTGACGGCGGTGATGATGCGTCGGTGGTGCGTCTCCACCAGCCGGATACGAATCTTGGGGAGCAGCATGGCGCAAAAAACCAAAAAATAACATACAAGCCGCCCCAAAACAACGAACGCCGAACGCATTAGCGTCTAGTGTCGTCCGCGTGTTTAGTTTGTTTGACCATGTTTGGCACTTTTGGCTGTCGCGTTCGTGTTTTGTCCATTCCTAGCATGTTCTTTAACGGTTCTTTCGGTGTTGCTTCGTACGCGAGCTTCGTTGGTGATGAGGGGGGGGGCGATGGAGATTGGCGGGGCGGAATGCTGAATAATTGAATTTCTTCACTTTGCATGTTATTTTTGACTCGTTTGTTCTGTCTCTCTCCCTTGTCATTGTTGGCATACTTTGTCGTTTCGTTGCTGGCAATGCCTACGGCGGAACAGAACAGGTGCAGTACGGGGACACCAAGACCTGGGTAGGAATTTCAGCCTACACTCTCGGGCGATAATTTGTCTCAATCGTCACATAATCGAGGTAGCGAACAGCAGAACGCATGATTAATGGAAAGGCATTTAAGTGTTTTGGACAGTAAACGAGAACGGTTTGACGCCATTTCGACGGCTTCTGCGCTGTTCGATGGATTGAGGATCTTACTGTTTTGTCACTCTTATCAACCAGGTAAACACACGCTCGCCACAAATTCTCACCAATCAACGATCGTCAAATGCCAGTTTATTCTGGCGGGGTTTTGGAGAACAGAGAAACTAAGAAAAGCAAGAACGAAGAATTAATTACTGTTAATGCCACTTTGGACTAATGGCCCACGGAGTATAATCTTTATAGAAAAGAACGTAGCCGCTGTTCGAAAGCCTTTTGCGGTTTTTGTTTTCGGATTTGTTTTTCCTTATCTTCACTCCGTTGTAGTGTCAAAGCTGTGCGGGACAGGTTCTCTAATAATCTTCCAATATATACGACGGGTAGTTAAACTTCATCAGCCGCCAAACTGTTCACTGGCGGTTCGGTAATATTCAACCCCAGGCACCATGCACGTGTAGTGCCGTGCTGCGGGGACAAAATTCTGAAAAATAGTCATCACCAAAAAAAAACCCCCGATGGACCATAAAATAAGCGCTTTTAATTAGCCCCAACAGGCTTCTCGCCGTACGTTGTGTGCCGTTGTAGGGAGATCAGATTTCGGGGCCAGCAACAGTTTGCGGCGCGCGCGTTTGTTGCAGCATTTTAACGACTAAAAACCCGCGGCTATCGACACGCTCTCGTGACGGAATCATAAAGATATTCCCAAAAACACACATACACACAGAACGATCGCGGTGTGTTACAACCACAGCTAAATGGCGAGATGGACGCGCGCACGTAACGATGCTCAAATTTATTGCGCTGCCTTCGCGCTACGTTGACGATCGATACAAAATGGTGAATATTGATTTTTCTCGTACGTTTGATGCTCTTTTCTTTCCCTCGGGAAAAACTGCACTATCGAAATCACACCGAAACGGAGCGGAAATTCGCTTGTGCAATGTGTCTTCGCACAGAAAAAAAAAACCGACGATCAGCGATCAATCGATGTCTCTTCTGGTAGCATGCGTGAATAATTAGTTATTCGGCACCGTACCACCACACAGCCACGTAACATTACGATCACGCGAGTGTATGTGTACGGCTGGGGGGGCACACTACCGAGCAGCAATAAAAGACCAAACTCACGATCCGGTCCAGCCTCTGCTTGGAGGTCATTAATTTGTAAAGCTGTGTGATGCGTGCGTTGCGATCTGCGTGTGTGCGAGAGAATATGACGTTAAGTTTTATTTCATTTTTATCATCATCATTCGTCGTCGCTGCAAGAAATAAAAACTCATCTCGCCAAGGAGCGAAGCAGCATCATCATCTCACCACAAATTCCACAACCCATCGAATGCCAGAAACGGGAAGAGGGAGAATAAAGATGGACGAGGGACCCAGAAATCAAGGTTCATCGGACAAAACATTCAGAAAAGCTCCATATGCCATCCATCATTCGACGCGTTCTGTCCATCAACCGGGTGTAGATACCGTGTGCTTCGGGGCCATCATCCAGGCAACCGGGGGGGCAGAAACATTAACTGATCACCTCTAGCTATGCGAGTTCTCTCGGGTCGTGCGGCGTACCGAAAATCTTCGCTCTGCCTCTCCCACATTCCACAGTGACCGCAACCGGCCCGAAAACGTTTAGCGATGGTTTAACTGACGCAGCTACCTACTGCTGGGTCTGTATGCGCGTGAGATTAGGTATTGTCCGTACAACTTCACTGCGGGGAAAAAAAAGAGAACCAGGCGCAAGAACTAAATCGTACGTTACGTCTAGCGCACATACAACGTTCTTCTTTCGGTTGATCCCTCCGTTTCTTTCGCTTAGCTCCCTTCTTAAGGTTGAACGATCTAACTGTGTTTATTTTTTTTTTTTCGTTTGTGCATTTTTTCGATGTTTGGATGTTGTTCATTTCGTCTTCATTAACCATAGCTTGTTAAGGCCACGAACAAGCCATAAAAATAACACAGTTAAGCTCGTCTCTATTTTCTCTCGCTCTCCCTTCCTTCCGAGCTCATTTGAAATGCTTTACGAAATACTTTTCTAGAAAGTGTGAATCGGAACAAATAGAACCGCTGTAAGGGTTTTTGGGTTGAGCGATTTTTCTTTTTCTACTGGCACTTCGGTTCGAGAAACAGCTTTCGAACCGTTTTCGGACAAAAGTACACAGTTAAAGGTCTCAATTGTTGCTTCCTTCAACGGTCACACTCGCACACGCACGGTCGTTGTGGGGGTGATATCGTCCTTCAAAACGCCTGCATTGAACCTTCGGAACGCTCATCAAGAGGAGCAGCTCGAACAGGGCCGGGTGGGCATTTACAATTAAATGTCGCCACTCCAAACACACGCGCGGCCGTCCGATGTGTTGCGATCGTAAACACGCACAAAAACGGTGCCGTACGGGTTCCAGCGTGTGCCTTTCGGTGTGCGTTGGTGATGAGTATGTGTCGTCCCACCAACACCTCTTCACAGGAAGGAAGGTTTCCTGACCACTACACTGGCGACCCCAAAAACAAAGCACGTTACGGGAATGCAACCGATCGGCTTGCACAATGCGTAAACAGTTTCTCTCGGGTTCGTCGCCTAGGCCCTTGGCGCAGCAGCTTCCCAACCGTTTGGCTTTGTTGACTTTTTTTCGGGGCCGTTCCTTCCTCCTTCTTCGATGCGATGCGTAAACGAAACGTGGTCGGGTCGCGTGGCACTATGTCCCACCTTTTAGTGCATGTGGGTGGACTGTTGTGGTTCGTTTTTTCTCGCGTATATGTATCATACTTCCCTCGTGCCGTATGCGGGGGTTGCCGAAAAGCATCCAAATCCCACCATCAGCACCCACCCACATTTACAACTTGTGTATGTGTGTGTGTGAGTGTGCGAGGGAATGCGTGGGACAAAAGTGTCTTGCGTATGGACGCAGCTTTCGGACGCTTTTACCACATTTTACTACCAAAGTGTCGTATTTTATATTCGGCGATCAGTTGGAAGGAATGTAGCATTTTTTGCTTCCGCTGTCCGTTACCTGTGTGCGGTTGTTTGTGTACCGTAAGCGTGGATTTTTAAAATCATCGCCATCCCTATCTAATGGAGCCGATTGTGATCGGATACGGATGAACCACGTTAAATTGCTTTTATTTGACGTTTTCGCTCGTTTAGCCTGATTCACTTGTTCGCATGGGGTGGGAAATACACGGAAGAAAAACACACAGCGATTGTAAAGATCCGGAATGATAGCAATCTCAACCGACTAACGCGATCGCGACACATGGGACACCGATATTGCTGACCGTCCTATATGCACCCCCCGGGGGGAGAATATCCCAATCAGAGCTGGAGCAAGCAAGTTGGATGCAATCAGCAAGCAACACGGAGTGAAAAATCCGGACCCCGAACCAGAGAATCACCGTGCAGAAGAACGGGACAGGAAAAAAATGTGTCCCCTTGGCCGACCGCCAAGGAACAGGTTGGCCGGGGCTCTCTGTGCGTTAGTTGACGTGTGATTAATATTAATTTATGTAATCACTCAACAGATTCGAAATAAGTCGCAAGCGGCAAACGCAGCGGTGCACACGTGCCTGTCCCTTGTCACCCACCTAATCACACCGTCGGATTTCCCCACGGTCGGAATGGAATGAGCGGCGAAGGGATTGCCGCTGGCCTGCACGGGACTCCCATTATCATAATGCATCGCGCTGATCGCGCACCGCAGGGCCGAATGTGGACCACGCGGCACACGTTCGCGCAGAAATCCAATTTATCAGAAATTTATAAAAATTATCCCAACCGATGCGGTGTATTGGTTGCTTTCCTTCGTCGAAGGGAGTCCCATGTAGCAGCGACGCATGAGTTCCATCGTTCCGTCTGAAATCGGGCACGCGCCATCAGCGCGGATTTTGTCATGCAACCTGTTGCGTTCTGTTGCGACCGCTGTCGCCGGTAATTGTGCCCCGGTACACATGTGTACGCGCGGAATTGCGACTTGTTGTCGTCGGACCGATGCGGCATAAATAGCGTGCTGCAGGGTTGCGTTCGTGTTTTTCCCTCGATAATCAATGAACGACTTCGCCGGTATCGTTAATTATTGATCGTCCGAGAGTTGACAAGACGATTGAGGTATTTCCTATGCTTTATTTCGCCATCGCCATCGCTTGCAGTTAACATTCCTGTATCAATATAAATCACAACGCCACTTTTTCTTCTGCTGATTGACAACAATCGTTGCTTTTCTGTGTCGCACTTCTTACCGCGCTTGGCGCAGAGCTGTTTGAAAATGAAAATGCTGCTCCGAAGGCTTGTACGCGTACATAAAATATCAATCGAGCTCCCCATTCAAAATCAATCCTACACAAGAAGCGATAAAAAAGCCCTCCTCTATCGCTTGAAACCTTGCCTGGGTCTGAAATCGAAGCAATCAAAAACTGAAGGGATAGAGAGACTTACAGCAAACAATGTAAACGGTTTTACGGTTACAACCTCCCGATTGGTGAGGACCACCCCGAAACGAGCACGCTCGACACGGACACAACGAATTCTCGAAGACGCTCTAAAATGTATTCCAAACGTTGCCACCAAAAAGCGATCCGTTCGTGAGCGTGATCATGTCATGCCTGACTCCGCTGACTCCGAGTTCTTGCTCACGCGCTTCACAGCCCGTTTTCTTTTGCTGGTCGCGAGTAGTTGTGAGTCACGATGAGTGTAAAGTGAAATGGAAACGACTTGTGCACGGCTCGATGCTGCGTGGAGAAAGTATGTGTGACGATCGATGCGAATTTTCTCACCCTTCTATTATCCATGCATCTCTAGCTTGTGATACTGTTTTTCCCCACGGATAAATGTCGTGAGAGTTTTGAAGGGAAAATTAAACGGGAACATTTCCACCCAACACATCACACTGATGTGTTGCCATGTTGGGACCCGGATACATGGGTGGTCGATCGAAGCCGTTGTGCGCTTGCCAGCATCATTAACGCTCATACTGCTCGTATTTCTTATCGAACAAAACGGTTTTCGGGGACGGAAGATTTGAAGATTCGATTTCCAACGCCATTACCATAACACTTCGCTTCATTCAACTATTATAATAATTCTCCACACATTTGTACGCACACATAGGTGGCGCTGTTTTGGAGCATGAAGCGAGAAGAGACGACACGCGACCATGCACAGCACACACGTCACGCGGTCTGTTGTTTATGGCCGAGGACCTGCAACCTGCCAACGCGCTCGGTTAGTTCCTGCAGCCAGTCTCGAGCTAAACGACTGCACAGTATTGCATTAAATCAATTTTATCGCCTTCTCAAAATGCATGTTTTTCCGCTGATTATGGTCCGGGTGGCTGCTGGTCCAGCCGAAACGCTGAAGCACTTTAAATTAAACAACAATAAATTTACTCCTAATCCGATTAGCAGGTAATCGGAGCCCATTGTGCCGTGGTGGGTTCGCAGGTCTGTACGATCTGTTTGCTATGGTTCGCTTTTCTGTATCGATTTCCGAACGCCAGCGCCGTGGTCGCTTGTGGTGGACGAGCTGTGAGATGAATGGTCCAAGCAAAGATAGATTGGTATTGAAAAGCTTTTAAAAACGCCTAAAAATGGCCATACACAACACACAAGCCACAGTGAGGAACGGCTTTCGGAGATCAGCTCGGGCGTGTAGGAGAGCACGAGCAAACAGCAGAAAAGCGAGAGTGTGTGGATTAATTTTAATTTGAAGAGTGAAAGAAGGGAAAAAAAAGAAGCGAATACGCTGCCGAACATCGTTTGACCATCGCCCACCCCAAAAAATGCTCTGACTGTAGCCCCATCGTGTCAAGCGTTGTGGTAGGTTTCCCGTGTGGTGGGCGTTGAAGTCTCCGCTAGGAGTTTTGGGAGATTTTTTGTTAGTTTAAATTTTTTGCTTCTCGAAAGGTTTGCAGCCGATGTGTTTAAACTTTTATTACTAAACTTTCAAGTGAACCCCTTTTCGAGCTCGAGCAACATATGTGTGTGTGTGTTCGAGCTTGGACACATTCGTTTAATGGTGCAAGGGAAATGCTGTCCTTCTAGGAACCTTTTTTTTCGCCTGCACTATGGGGATTAAGCCGTACGTGTCTATAAATATGCTTTTGCGCTGTCCACAATCATTGCTCTGTGCTGTGTTTTGCTGTCGTTAAAGCCTCGGTCTCGCCGCTGCGCTCGACTTTTAACAGTTGGTCAAACAATTTCAACACGCGCCTTCGACCCCATCGGTACCACACGCTCGTTGAGGAGTGGTTCCATACCATCACATATAGAAACACACACACACACACTCTCGAACAAATAAATAGTGAGGCATGACTACGTCCAGACGTGAAACCGCGAAGAATGTTACAACCGAACCATTCCCAAACGCTCCACACCTAAAGGGTTCAGCAAGATCAGCCTGTACGCGTGGACAATGTCGACTTTAGCTCGGGCAGGCTATAAACCGGTGATGAATGTTCGTTCCATACCTACCACACCAGCATGCACCCGCAAACCGACCAACACGGCGTAAAAGATGAAGCAAATGGGAATGGGAGAAAAGAATTCTATCCCCCAAGCCAACGGTGTAACGCTTTCGAGCCTAGTGTGAGCTTCACGTACAGCAGGGCAAACATTTATGGAGGGAAGAACCTTCCTTTTTATCGCTTTTGTCGTCGTGCTGGTGTGTGTAACTGTCATGTCGTCGAACATTGGTCCCGGGCGTGCAAACAGTGTCACGGAGGTCTTCCTCCACCGGTCGCAAGAGCCCCGTAAACACAGGGAATTCAGGTTCGCTCTGTGTGGTGAATTGCGATCTATTTTCCTTCTTCATATGCGCGACACTAGCGCAGTACACGGGTTGGCCGGCGAACGAGTTGCGCTGCAAATAATTTGAAGAAGAAAAGTATGAATCCGTGAAGATAGATGCCATAAAACAGAACGGATAGGAATCCTGATCAACGCCACCATGTACGTGTGTACAAGCGTCCGAGAACGTTTGTGCGGCGAAGAAGTGCACGAAGAAGCAAATGAAGCGAAGGGAACCAAAAAAAAAGGTCAATAAAACGGCGTGTCTAAGTCTGCGCCACCAGTCGGCGGTTCATTATTTATTCATATGTCGAACGTGTGTGGCGTACCGAACTCGTACCCCAACTGTCCAGTCGCGAAAGGTCGTCCTCTGGTCCATGTCTCGGACATCGGCCGTCGGACTCTGAGTGTCACCGGTGTCATCTAGAGCGCGATGTATGTCCAGCGTGGCTTATGACATCGTGCCAGCAGCTGCTTTTCAGGAAGTCGATATGGTGGCAACACTAACCCGTCGCCGATGTGGCACACAATCAAGCGAGTGATAAATAAAACATTGATGGATATAAAACTGTGCGACGTAAAAAATATAGAGCTTTAATACGCTACCGAGCACTGTGGCTTCGAGATGGATCTTTCGGTTTGGGAATTCTGCGAAATGAGTTTGCAGCTGTTTTTCTCCAACAGGCCTGCTGCTCAAGATTAGATAGTCCCATCGCAGCCGTTTCTAATTGAAGTTTCTCTCGTCGAGCCCATCGACATATCTGTCAGTGATAAGAATCAATAACGCTACGATGGATGTTGGACACATCGTGCAGTGCTGTGGCACGTGCGGCTTGAACAGATTTCATAAATATTGATTAGAAGTAAGGTTCAGGTATTCCGTTTACTAACAACCTATCTATTTTTTGTCTCTGCCCTCGTCTCTCCACAGTATGCATTGGTACGAATGGACGGATGTCAGTGCCGGCGAATCGCGAGTATCACTACAAAAATTTGCGCGATCGCTACACCAACTGTACGTACGTGGACGGCAATCTGGAGATCACCTGGATAGCGAACAGCACCGACCTCAACTTTCTTCAGCACATCCGCGAGGTGACCGGGTACGTGCTGATCAGTCACATCGATCTGCCCCAGGTCATACTGCCGCGGCTACAGATCATCCGTGGCCGTACCACGTTCAAGCTAAACAAATGGGAAGAAGCGTACGGACTGTTTGTTTCGTTTTCGCACATGAATACACTGGAGCTGCCGGCCCTGCGCGACATTCTTGCCGGTTCGGTTGGGTTCTTTAACAACTACAATCTGTGCCACATGAAGTCGATCAGCTGGGAAGAAATTGTGTCCGATCCGCAATTTAGCCTACAGTACACGTTCAACTTTTCGTCGCCCGAGCGCGAATGTCCACCCTGCCATCCGTCATGTGAGGCGGGCTGCTGGGGCGAGGGCGCACACAACTGTCAACGGTTTAGCAAGCTGAACTGCTCGCCCCAGTGCTCGCAGGGCAGATGTTTCGGACCGAAACCCCGCGAATGTTGCCATCTGTTCTGTGCCGGCGGTTGTACCGGTCCGACCCAGCAAGACTGTCTAGCGTGTAAGAACTTCTACGACGATGGTGTCTGCAAGCAGGAGTGTCCACCGATGCAGATGTAAGTATTTACACGACTCCCATCGTGCTCAGGGATTATGGTTAACCCATTCCTGATCTTTCTATCCAACAGATACAATCCAACAAACTATTTCTGGGAACCGAATCCCGATGGCAAGTACGCTTACGGTGCGACCTGTGTTCGAAAGTGTCCCGAGCATCTGCTGAAAGACAACGGTGCGTGCGTGCGCAAGTGTCCGAAAGGAAAGATGCCACAGAACAGTGAGTGTGTGCCGTGCAAAGGCGTGTGTCCAAAGACGTGTCCGGGCGAAGGTATAGTGCATTCGGACAACATCGGAAACTATAAAGACTGTACCATCATCGAGGGTTCGCTAGAGATTCTCGATCAATCGTTCGGTGGTTTCCAGCAAGTGTACTCGAACTTCTCGTTCGGTCCACGCTACATCAAGATCGATCCCGATCGGCTGGAGGTGTTTTCGACTGTGAAGGAGATTACGGGTTTCATCAACATTCAGGCACATCACGAGAACTTTACCACGTTAAACTACTTCCGAAATCTGGAAGTCGTCGGTGGACGTCAGCTGAAGGAAAATCTGTTTGCCTCAGTGTACATTGTGAAGGTAGGTTGGATGCTCGAATCAAGGCACCCCCCAAACGACATGCATGTATCTAATCGTTTGATTGATTTCGTATCTCACAGACATCACTGAAATCGCTGGAACTGAAGTCACTCAAGCGCGTCAATTCGGGCTCGATCGTGATACTGGAAAATAGCGACCTTTGCTTCGTGGAGGACATTGATTGGAGCGAAATCAAGAAGAGTACCGACCATGAGGTGATGGTACAAAAGAACCGAAATGCTACCGTGTGTCGTAAGTATTGATTTTCCTCGCCCGAATCAATGTAACAGTAGAGGAAACGATGTGACAAACGTTTTTTTTTCTTTTACAGATAACGAAGCAATGCAATGTTCGGAGCAGTGCTCGAAAGCGGGATGCTGGGGCAAAGGACCGGAACAGTGCTTGGAGTGCAAGAACGTCAAGTACAAGGGAAAATGTTTGGACAGTTGCAAGAGCTTGCCAAAGTATGTAGATCAAGGGTGTTTGGATGCCGGAGGGCGAGAGTGTGAAAATCCCGGTCGCGATCAAGGTGCTGATGGAGATGTCCGGATCGGAGTCGAGCAAAGAGTTCCTAGAGGAAGCATACATCATGGCGTCAGTGGAGCACCCGAACTTGCTGAAGCTGCTGGCAGTGTGTATGACCTCGCAAATGATGCTGATCACGCAGCTAATGCCGCTCGGCTGCTTGTTGGACTATGTGCGCAACAACAAGGACAAGATTGGCTCGAAAGCGCTCCTCAACTGGTCCACACAGATTGCGCGCGGTATGGCGTATTTGGAAGAACGTCGGCTTGTACATCGTGACCTGGCCGCTCGTAACGTGCTGGTCCAGACTCCTTCGTGCGTGAAGATTACCGATTTCGGACTAGCAAAGCTGCTGGACTACGATTCCGACGAGTACCGAGCAGCGGGCGGCAAGATGCCTATCAAATGGCTTGCCCTGGAATGCATTCGACATCGTGTCTTTACGAGCAAGAGTGATGTATGGGCGTTTGGAGTGACTATTTGGGAGCTGCTTACGTACGGTGCCCGTCCGTACGAAAATGTGCCCGCCAAGGATGTTCCGGAGTTGATCGAAATCGGTCACAAACTGCCACAGCCGGATATCTGTTCGTTGGACGTGTACTGCATATTGCTGTCGTGCTGGGTGCTTGATGCCGATGCGAGACCAACGTTCAAACAGCTCGCCGAAACGTTCGCCGAGAAGGCACGTGATCCGGGCCGGTATCTGATGATTCCGGGTGATAAGTTTATGCGATTGCCTTCCTACACCAATCAGGACGAGAAGGATCTCATTCGAACACTCGCGCCAGTTGCGATGGCTGCTGCAGCGGCTGCCGCATCAGCCGTCGATGTGCCGAGCACAATTGCCGAAACGGACGAGTACCTGCAGCCAAAAACGAGACCATCAATCATGTTACCGGGACCGTCGGCGGTTGATCCGTCCGATGAGGTACCAAAGTCACTGCGTTACTGCAAGGATCCGCTCAAGCCGGACGATGAAACGGACGGCAACGGCAAAGAGGTCGGTGTCGGTGGCATCCGGCTCAATCTGCCGCTGGACGAAGACGACTACCTGATGCCCACTTGCCAAAGCCAAAACCAGTCCACGCCGGGCTACATGGATCTGATCGGTGTGCCGGCGAGCGTTGACAATCCCGAGTATTTGATGGGTTCGACGCAAGCAATAGCGGCAGTTGCGCAGGGATCCATGGGAACCCATACGCCACCGCCAAACTCGCCGCACGGTATGACCATGCAGACCTCCGCTCAGCACTCACAGATTCAACCGCAGCCCATTCAACAGCCGCTTCAAGTACTGCAACATCAGTATCAACAGCAGCTTCAGCATCAGCAGCAGCAACAGCAGCAACACCAGCAACAGCAGCAACAGCAGTTGCAGCACCACCACCAACAGCAACTGTCCCAATCGTCTCACCACTCATCCTCCTCCAACGGTCCTAACCCATCAGTCAGCCATGCACCTTCCCTTAGCAATGCTAGCAGCACCGTCGGTCTAAAGCAGTCGGACTCGATCATGCAGATGCAAACGAACGGCGCTGGGCTGCATCAGCAGCAATCATCGCCACCGACGCAAACGATCGGCATCCCACTGTCACCGACGGAAACGGAAGCGACCTCCTCCGAGCACGAGTACTACAACGATCTGCAGCGTGAGCTGATCCCGTTGCATCGTAACGAAACGACTGTCTGAGCCTATCCCATCCTGTGAAGGGAACACAGGTCACCCATCACCGTTAGCTTGCCACTGGACTGAGCCACTCCCAATACCGTTTAGCCGTACAACGAACCTTAGTAACCTTAGTAGTAGCAAGTGGAGTTGGTGGAGTGTTTTTGTTTTTGTGTAAAGTTTATAGCACTTTGTTTTAGTATTAGCGAGTTAGAGACCGTATGTGCCTTTCGGTAGCAGAAGATGATCCAGATGGGTATCCAAGCGTGTATAAATGTCGTGTGAGACGAACTGAATGATACACGTGCGCATTTAGTGGCAGAAGGATAAATTGTACATAAAGAGATACGGACGTAAATATCATAAATAGCTATTATTATGGTGTGTAAGCATTTAAAACACCGCGTAAGAACTAGTGCATAAGCCCACTAGGTACTTAAGCCCACCGGGCAAACAGGCACAGATACCCGTTTCATATAAGCCCCTATACAAAAGTAGTACAACAACGAGTACAGCAGAGCAGTTGAGCTGAGATTCAATCATGGTCCAACTTGGTACAACGACTTCTGACTTGGCCCAGGCACAAAGGAACAACAAACCAACAAACAAACAAAAAAGGAAAGTATGTGCTTTCAAATTCCGTTAAGCGACATTTGCTGCCATTTATGTGTAACCAAAAGGTGAAAGCTCAAACTCGAGATACGCGTGCGCAACAGAAGCTAATAGATTGAGTCCAACCGTGCATCGATGAAGCCCCGATAAGCGATAGAGATGATTTTATTTCATTGGAATACCTGTGATACTACTTTTAAATTTTGTATTTTACAACGCGTGTATGTGTGTTTTTAACGTAATCGCTCATGGGTTTTGTTGTGATCCACGGGGAGTTAACAATGCTAACGAACCGGGTCGGATGTATACATGGGCACTGTATCAGCATTAGCACTACAAACAAATCAGCCTTAGATAACTGTAATGAATACAATGAATAGATTTCCAGCAGGACAACTAATACTGCAAAGTGAACCAAAAGCTGCAACCGCCTCACAATTAAAACTTTGAAGTGAATTTAGTTTAAAGAAGGAAGCTAATAGTTAACACACTTATTACCCGGCACCTGCTGTCCCATCCAATGTCCCACCCGCGCATATGCTTGCCTGCATACAAATGCTACTTAAACAAACGTAACCGGAGAAGCATTGGCTGCGATGGTTCTGTCAGAAGAGTTCCGCTCCATCATCTCCGGGTTTCGTTTTTCTTTAGTGTACTTTTAAACGTTGTTTAAAGGCGAGGCTAGATTGCCCTTTGTCGTGTATACTCCTCTTTTTGCCAGCTGTCCTAGCAAATGGTGGATCGAAAACAAACTACGATAACAAAACATTCGGCTGCGTACTATTAGGTTATTATCCGTAGAAGTTGATTATATTACGTGGGGAAAGTATATCTAGGATTGTACATACTCTATACCTGCATCCAATCCGTATTGACTGCAATCGAAATCGATCGAATAAACAAATTCAACCGTATGTATATCCTTTAGGAAGCAATATTGTACAGAAAGCCAGAACCTATACCTAGTAGCGAACGTGTTAGGGGGATAGGCATCTTGAATAGCGCTGACAGTTATAGCTGAGCGAGCGATTGAGCCAACGCTCAGCAGGGCGTGAAGGGGTTTTAATTGTAAAGTGTAAAACAAAACATGTCGAATGCCAGACACGGTGAAACAATTCCACAAACACGTAGAAGGGCTCATGGCCAGAAGAAATTGTGTCTAGCCCGAGCAGAGCATTCACCGCAGACACTGGGTAGGTGGACAACGAAAACAAATCAAACATCGAAAGCAATATTCCAATGCTCAACCCATACAAAGTTTCCGGTTTTATGAGATCCTCTACCTAGAAACGTATCAACGATAGACGCGTATACTACTACGAACTCGTGCCATTGTAAAGTCTTCGTTTATTCGTTTGCTGGCTGTTAGTGATATAAGAAGCTACCCCAGTGTTCTGTGGATTGAATGTGAACTAGCATGCTTAGGGTAAACGTGTAGGACACAGCTGGTCATGTGCACCTACCGGTTTGGTGTGGTTTTGTGAGGAGATATGTATCGGAGGATCCTTACTTGTTGACAGTTTTAAATTATACGTATTTTAAAATAATAATAATTGATGTGTGTTTGTCTTTATTGTGAAGCAATGGAAAGAAATGTGAGGATAGTTATGGTCTTGCTTAATGCTTAATTACTTTGTCATTATGAATGAGGATAATGTTCAAAATGATCAAAACCGGACAAAAATGATCAAAACCGGATTCTACTATATTATGTTATCATTCAACGAAATTAAATTGAGAATTGGAGCATTAAGCTAGTCAAACTATTCACAAGAAATAGTAAAAACAGACTTGCTGATTTTTTGAAGTATGGCCCGGCTTTATGGTCAGTCAGAAGAAAAAAACGTCTGGAGGTTGTAAAGCGGACGATGCCGTTCATAGCAATCAACGCTCAATTTTAATCATTAAAAACATTATCAACAGCCTCGACTTACCTACTGCACAGAGGTGGCGTCCAAAAGTATCCCATAGTTTACAAATGTTGTTCAAAATAAAAATGAACTACTACAAGCGATATAGTTAATGTAATTGAAGCTCAAGAGATTAGAAGAAATGACATGCTCTTTAAAAAAAACTTACTAGAAGAAAAACGATCAACATCAAATTTAAGTATATATCATTAACGAGCTTAAGGCATTATATTTACTATTTTCTCAATTTTATTAGTTGTAACTGAAATTCTTTTTAATCGTCATTCGACATTCCATCGTCATTCATTGCAACGTCCTATATTATAGCGCATACAACAACCATGCATGTGACCTTTTCGAAACCTTGCGTACAAGCTGATGCGGCTGCGTACGTGGTTGGATGCAGTGGTTGGATTTACGGTTACGTAAAGTACGCAGCCAAATTTCGTTTGAATCGATATCCGATTATCCGTGCGAACGATGGGAAAAATTCAAGAACACTCCATTTCGCTCAGTTTTTGATAGATTTGAAACCTTTTTATTTAAGATTGTATTTAATTGTACAACGTTTTTCATCATTTATTATTAACTGTGGAGTTGGTGTACTTGTAGGCTGCACGTTAGTCATTAGTTTATTGACTAATGTGCGTCTGTCATTAACGTATGCAAAGCTCGTGCTTGTGCTAACTTTCAATCCAAGGTGTGTAATATAAAATTTAACTGCTGACGGTTGTGGACATACTGATTAAATGTTCAAATCATCAATTCTTTTCCAAAAAATTCCAACCGCGGCTGCATCAGATCTCCTTCAGGTTCAACTCCGCTTGATCAAGCCAACGAGATCGCTGTTCTCCTGTAGGTCTCGCGCCAAATACATAGTTCGCAAAGCATGCGTGATTGTCTAGTTAATTTAAAAAAAATCAAATATCGATGTTTACTATAAAAAATGACAAAAATTCAATCACAATAAAGTAAATACGTTAGAGATTTAAAACGTAACATTAGAAAATCAAGTCTACAACATTGTGAGTTTCGAAAACAAACTAAGTAATATGAAAGAAAAAGATGTATTGAACAGTCTCTAACTAAACATTTCTTTCGTGAAGTAAAGATGGTAAAATTCCTAAAGTAATCACCAAAAACTTGAACAAATATGGTTTTCTTTTTCACTTAGAGTCACAATTAGTTTATTGCTTTGCTAAACATTACAATAATAATACAGCTTTCGACGAATGTGAATGTGTATGTGTAATTGAGTGTATTTAAGTGTGTATGTGAGTTTGGTATCTTACAGATAACTAAATCCTAGAAAACAATCAGTACCTAATCGTTGGTTAATAAATTAACTTATACTACAAACAATTGCTTTAATCTTATCGCTGACCTAACAATATCCTCCTTTTGCTAAGCAACGGTCCTTTACTACCCTTTTCTCGAGTAACTTCCCAAACCCTTTGTGGTGTGTGACCCAAGACCAACCACCACACTACCGTTGCTATTGCAAAGAGTTCACTGGTTCTGTTCAGATCCTTCTATTATGGTATATACAACTTCTCTAGTCTCTCGCAAAGAAAGCTACTCGTCCTTACTAACAGAAGTTAATCACAAATTTCTATGTTGATACTATTTTCACTATTGGTATCGGTCAGCTTGGAGCGTACGACGGCCGAAACTATGCTGCAGCCTTCCGAGTCCTCCCCGACCGACTGTGGCGATGAGGACGAACGGTAGTCGGAGGAAGATTTACAGCGCCCGGTAGTGACGGGTGTGGCAGAAGGTGAGGGACACGACTTGGACGGCGACACGGACGGTGAGCAGTGGTAGTGATATTTGTCATCGAGCAGCGAATCCGAGTGACCCTTGCCTCCCGGGTCCGAAACGCAGGTGATGGTAACTCGATCGTCTATCTTCTGTTTCTTGCTTTCGGGCTTCTTCAGCAGCTCCTCAATGGAGTACGGATTGCGCTTCTTCGAAATGGATGTCTGGAATATTGGAGAAGATGACAAGATCCAGAGTTAAAATATTGTTGCTAAACGCGAAACATTTTCGTGAGGCATGTCAACTCACCCTTAGCTCGTCATGGTTATCGGACGAGTCGTCACTGTTAACGTCGGTGATCTGAACCGGTGAGGACGAAGCATTCGAAGCCGTTGTGTCACTGCGCATGCTAGGATCAATTTGTCCCTGGAATGCTGCTCCACTGCTGAAGGGATTTCCGTACGTGAAGTATCCATGGGGGAAGGCTGCTGCTGCTGCCGCTGCCGCTGCTGCTGCTGCCGCCGCCGCTGCTGCTGAAGTAGCGGTGGAAGGATCCGTTCCAGGGACGGCCTGTCCCACGCCACGGTTCGCGGCGTAGAATAGACTCGTGTTCCAGATCCAATGCTTCGGGAGGTATGGCATCGACGACACCGGAGTGCCACTGGTAGGTGTGGAACGGGTCGAGGACGAAGGTTCACTCTTGGAGTCGGCACCTTTCGGTGAGCTTAGGTCGGGCATGCTGACTGAGGGTGATGGTTTGCCGAGATGGTGTGGATGTCCCGCTGCTAAGGGTTGCGTCGGATGGGGTGGTGTATGTTGGTGATGATGGTCGGCGGGTTTGGAGTTCCCGGTTGGTGGGAGACTTTCGTGCTGAATAATATTGACCGCCGCTGTCCTTTGTACCATCGGTCCTGGTGCTCCCGGGGGAGAACCGTACGGGGAGTGATGGTGGGGCATGTTGGGATGTTTCGGGGTGTGGTCTGGCGACACACCGGCCATACTGTAGCGGTACTGGTTGAGCAGGGCTTGATGCTGTTCCAGCGTTTGACTGTAGAGAGGGTGAGATGACATCGCTTTGGACTGCATGTAGGCGGCAGAAGAGTGAGACGATTCGCGGAGCATTTGTTCTGCGGAAAATGAAAGAACACAGAACATTGTTTTGAATAAGTTTTGTAAACTATTCGATAAAAGTGATTGTTACTTCTATAAACACGATAGGACAAATTATAAATGATTTATGAACAAGCAGCTATAATCAAATAAACACATCTCCATTCTACTTTAGCTCCCTTCCAAGAAATGTTAAATTGAGGCATGGTTTTGGTCCTTTTTCAATGTTTTACGACCGTAAAGTGCTGCAGAAGCTGACATGGGAAATCGATGATCAGAAGATCAGATTAACCATCTCAATGACGAATAAGATCCTGTAAAAGCTGGTCAATGTTGCATGAAGGCATCTGTTAAACCCCTTGGCGTCTTTCTGAGCTGTTCTTTCCTGCATAACATCCAAATGTACAAGTTCTGGCAATACTTAAAAATTTGTCATGTTCTAAAATATTTTCTTAAAATAAGACCGCCAATTCCAAAAAGAAACTAATCCCAGCTTGTCCTAGAAGTATCCAATCGACCTCTCGCCTAAGCTTCTTTTAAACCCTTGGCGTTTGATCCCAATCTGTTTTGGTATATAATTTTGATTTTCTCAAAATCTAAACACGCTCGGCTTGCAAGTAACGTAAAGGAAAAATCTCTCGGAAGCAACACCTCAAAGCACACCATTTCCACACCTTGCCTAACGATCGGTTAGCCGTACAGTCGACCATTCATTCCGTCTGGCACCTTGTGATGCATGTGGGTTTGCCTGCGGAATTTGCATAAAAATCATGATGAAAGGATGTGTGTTGCGCACGGATCCGACATCCGCGCCCTCTTTTCGCACTATCGCACTTCAAGCGTATGCGCCCGACAGTCAAAGAAGACTTCCAAAACGCCACAGCACAAACCACAGCTGTTTGTTTGTGAAGCATCTTTTCCACTGCAGAAGTGTGCAAACCGATAGCCGAAGCAGAAAGAGCAAGCTAAAGAAAACATGCCTAAAACGTTCCCTTCATAAACCAAACAACGGTCAAACGGTGCGACCAAGGGTAAGGCTCAATTAGGAAGCTCACTTCCGAACAATAATACATCGTTTCGGCCAACATCGGGCCAGGAACGAGAACGAGTTGCATTTCTTCCGAGTAGTGATTAAGTGACCTAATAAAGTGCGCAATCTACAATCGAAACACGGACAGCACGAAACATGACGTATCGACCGTCCTGCACCGTGATCAGACTGACCGACTGACTGATTGTCTGTCAAGAGGTCTCTCATTACCGGTTCATATCGCGGTACAATTATCAAATTGCACCCAGCAGTGATCGCACAGCTCGTCTCTTCGGTACAGCTGGAGACGATCTCCAACGATCCCCAACGATTGTGGCCAAATTTTGCAGCCAAAAGGATGGAAGAATTGGAACAACGCTCAAGGATGAATAAGACACAACACTCCCTCTCTCATTGAAAGTGCATCTGGCGCATGGCGCAATGTGGAAAAGTGTGCTCATTGAATGATTACATTCTCCGCACTTACGTACGTACTCATTATCGTCTGGGCGAGAAAAGGACTCGTGCGAAAGGCGCACGCTTTCGCCCCCGGGGCGCAAGTGAACGCAAACAGTACACATCAATTGCGCCTTTGCGCCCATCACTCATACTCTCACCCGACCGCGATGGCGTGTGCTGCCGTAAGGACACCTTTCGGGTGCCGTAAGTAACGTTTCTTAAGTGAAATAAGCGCATGATCATCATGATCAGGTCGGTGATGAAGATGATGATGATGATGTCTGCGCTAATGGACTGTTTTTTGAAAAATGACTCAAGGGAGCTTCCACGCTAAGAATACCTTTATTTTTACAGGACACGGGACAGGGTGCGGGATAAATTATGCAAATTTAATTAACCACAAAAGAGAGCGCTATCTTGAAAAAAAAACACAAGCACACACACACACACACGCACCTCCTGCTAATAAGTGTCTTAATGTCAACAAATTTGTCATCCAAAGGCATGTACAGGCTCATGTTCCTGCACGCCATACACCGGCTGCAAACATATTAAGGTAAACGGCCACTAACGGGTGGTCAACGTGTGTGATAATGTTGTTAAAATTGCAACCCAAAGATTGCAACTGATACGGCGTAATGAGAAAATTAAGTGATGGCTTTCGCACCACAAATTAGTAAAGCTGTCAAAGTGACTTCAAGCAGCTTGTCAACGGTCCATCAGGGCTTTGCTTTCACCCGCCACGGTTGACAGGCTGACAGTGTAATGAGTGCGAATGGGACGCTACATCATTAGCAGAAGATTTCAGATATAAAAAAAAAGCAAAAAAGAACTTTTGAGTGTGTTTTAGGTTATCGATCAATCAAAATCGATATGCTGCAGGGGAATTAAATATTTGTTTCCTTTTTGGAACGAAACGAAAAGCGTGGGAATCGTGGGAACGAATGTGTTTTACACTGAAGGACATTTTTTCACAAGATATAGGACGTTGCATGAGAAAATCTAATGCAACTATCGACAAATATGAACAACATATTACAGCTTTGTATTTTATAGCTTAGAAAGAGTATTTGAGTATGAAAGTTCAAAATATAAATGTTTAAATTAACAATACCGCCAGGTTGTCACATGTGAAGAAAACAATGATTTTAAACTTTTACATGCTCTCCAAATAATTGTTGAAAATAAAATGCTAGTAGTGATCATTTTGAAGTATATCTTAGTATATCAAACGTCCGATGGGACGAGGTGTTAGAGACGCCAGGACCGAGTATCGAATTCCGCCTGGTAGGAACCGTATGGAACCGTAGATAGGTTGCCTATCTAGAAACTGGTAAAAGCAAGCCAACGATGTCAGTAGTAATTGAAGGACTTTTCCAGGTTGTAGAGTTAAAAACGAAGTATGTCAAGCAGCAATTTGTCAGATTGGGCTGATCAATCAATAATTTTCATCAACCAATAACATCTATTCAATCTCTAATAAAATACTAACATATCATTCAATCCAAAGTGTTTTTTTCTGGTACTAAAACCACATAATGAATTCAAAAATGTTTGGAAATCCATTCCATAAATTTGAGATAACCTAAAATAATGCTTTAAACCTCAATCCCAGTATCAGAGAAAATACATTTCAAGGAGTTGGTTCAGATTACAATTGGGACCAAGTATTTTGGTATACCTTGCTAAACTTTGAGTAATTGTTTTAGTAGTAAAAATGCAAGCAAGCCAAACTTTGTCGATTATGGATAAAGCAAACAGCAGTAGTACTTTTTAAAAATTGGAAAATAAAACAGTCTTTATCAATCGACCACTCGTAGCAATGGCTTATGTCCTAACATATAATAAATATCTAAAAAACAGTATTTTATAAAAAAAAACTAAAAAAGATTAATTTCCAAAACAAAAATCTTTCATCTGCACTATTCTTAAGCTGTCGGAAATGCTTACAGTTGTAAATAATCGTTTCTTTGTTTCTCTTGCATCGTGATTGAATTTTTCACAACATTCTTCAACCAACATTGTAGCCTTTACAGCCCTCATAATCACCATCAACAAATTGGTCACTTCACACCTTCCGGATGCAAAAAAACAACAACAACAACTTTGAATGCAACACATGCAATTTCACACCGTAACAACACTTACCATTCGAAGTCATATCGTCCGTCCACATGCCGCCATTCCGTAGTATCCGGTTCACCGAGCTCACCGAGGGTATCGTGTTGGGGTCGCATATCCGCTGCGAAAGCAGCTGATCCCGGATCTCCCAGGCAAACATGCCCGGATTTTCCTGCTTGAAGCGTAGAATTTTCTTCACCACCGTCGGCGTAGCCACTTGCTGTAAGGCCAATTATAAAAACAGGAGACGAAAAGGGGAAAAGAATCTTTAGTAATGGAAACAGTTAAGGGGTAGAAAATTGCTACATGCATCAACGTGTTCGGCCAATAAACGTCACGATTTTTGCCACGGAACGGTTTCAGCCGATCCACCGAGCATTGGGAAGCGTTGCAGTGGCGGCGCTATGGCATGCTCATTTATTATATTGCCACCATAAATTTGTGCTCTTTCAGCGGCTTATCAGCGAGGCTAAAACAAAACCCTCTCTGCATCGAAACGCAAAAATGCCTTGGGAAAGGCAACGGGTTGCTGCCGCTGGGGATGGGGAAGTCATCGGCAGTTTGCACTCCATTATGTAAATCATAAGCATGTAGCAACCATGTCGTACTGACCGCGAAATTGCACCAATAAATCGTACTTTGTCGCATTTGTGGTGGTAATTTGTCGCTGGCCGGGCGCACCTGTACGATGGTTTCTTCGCCATTGCAAGCATCAATCATATGCTTCAATTATAAATCTACGCCTGGAACGTTTTTTCGGCACGTTCAGTTTCGTTGTACCGAGAACTTCATCGAATGCTTATTTTCTTGAAACTGGGTTTTCTTACGGTCAGGGGTGTTCCACCGGGCAAGAATTTATGGTCACCAAGGTATGCATCATCGGACCGAGCACTCGGTTTGTCGGCCGGACGTTATAAATCGTTCCGTTTTACGAGATTGGCAAAAGGGCGAAGCGAACTTTATTGTCGGGAAAATTGAAACAAGCCACAAGAGGAAAAACAGCCCAACCCCGCCAAGATGGAGTTGATTAGGTGCACGAGTTTACGGTAAGGTAAATTGGTATCTTAAAGCCTGCTTAAAATCCACAACTAAAACCCTCGTGTCAAGGATCGCGAGCAAAGATCTCGGTTCCTTTAGTTTTCCCTCCGAGTGTGGCAATGGAAATTTCATGGATGAAACTGTAATTTACGCCAATCGGTTCACTTTGAGGAACGAAACGACTTTCAATACCGGAACAGGGCTTTTAATCGTTATCAAATGCTTCCAAAGTAACTCGTCCAATCGAATCGAAAATAACTTTTGAGGGTAGAAAAATAAACACATTCCAAGGGTGAAAGAGAATCAAGATTGGGGAAAAATAGTTCTGCGCGATAGTTAAGGACAAAGACGGGATGGATTTATTCTCTCCCTACTACTACTACTACTTAATACCAGCTGTAGATTAACGCCTTAAAAGTACTAGTTCCAAAGAGGGCTCATAATCATTGTGATAAGTAAACAATGTTGAATTTCATTAAAGGTATCGAACAGGATAGGACCTGAAGTCCCTGAAATGACTCCAGGAAGGCATCGTTAAAATACAAAACTTGATTCGGTTCTATTCCCTTTTACGGAACCCCATTTTGCTATAAACTGCTATAGATATAGTTCTATGTACTATTTCGAGACATTACAATTAGTACATACCTGGTCTCAACCGTACGCATAATTGCTACAAGGTTAACTACTCCAAAACATATCGTTTAATCGTTTCTTTGCTCCAAAGTGAACGATTAATCGAATAAATTGCAACATGCCATTGTATGCAAATGTAGAGTGGCGATAAGTTTAATTGCAATCTCATTGTTTCATCGGCCTGGCCCGGGTCCGAAGGTTCCGTTTTTGTTACCTTCGTCCTGTTTTATTGCACAGCCCTTGTGTGCAAGAGCTTGCCAATCACCAATTCCCAATGTCTGGGAATGCAGAATGTGACCGTTCTGTTCGTTGCAATCGATCTGCCCGATTCGATCAGGGTTATTCCTGGCCTGACCATCGTACTAACCACCTATTCCCTATCTTTGGCGTCGGTTTACCTTGACGCGATTTGATGTGGTAAAATAAAATAGTTCGATGTCGTTCCCGGCATGGACGGGTGTGTGGTTACCGGTACATTTTGTAACACACTCACTCGATAGTTTTGCATCGCATCGAGACTGCAAAGATTTGTCGGAAAAACAGTGAACATTATTTTATGATTAACCATTACGAAACGTTGGGACCGCGTCTCGGACGGACGCCTCGTGGCTGTTTGAGTCTATGAATATTTTACAAGATTATTAACACCTTCATCGGCGCTGTGGCATGAGATTCGTGCAGCTGATCGCCGTCGACCGTTTATAGCGCACCGACAGTCCCGCTCGGATCATTATATTGCACGGCATCCGTTGAACTGTGGCGATGATAGTATATCATTTGTTATGGGCAACCATAATCGGCAACCGCTGGGTATGATTTTATCAATACCGATCAACATCAATGTAAGCTACGATTTCTGCCGAACAGCATCGCGACACGAAACTGTCAGACAGAATTATACAGAATTCATTAAAGCTTCTGAGCAATGTAGAGCATATAGTATGAAAGTGAGGGGTTTGTTGCGCAATTGTTTATAAATTTCTTCTACAAAATCAAACATTTAGATAAATAGAAAACGATATAAAAATAAATGAAAATGTTGATTCCAATTAAGAGTTTGAAATAATGTTTTATTTTACACATTGCTCTCAGAAAGCAAACATACGTTTAGAAATATGTTTTTTAAAGCAATAAATAAAATATTATAAATAACATTTATAAAATGCTTTCAATTAAAAAAATCAAACTCGAATGAAAGAAATTTAACGGTTGTTTTAAAACTGAATTTGTTCTATGAAACTGAGTTTTTCAGTCAATTTTTTGATTATGTTAAATGATTCCATTAAATGCTTGACATTATATGGTAAATTATTTTTACATTCAAATTTACAAATCAGGAAGTGTAAAGTGTTTTATTAACTAACTAAAAAGAATCATATCGAACAATAAAATTGATATTAAAATCGTTCCAGTAAAATAAAAACATTTAATAAAAACAACCTCCAATAAAATCACCCAACCCGCCAGCGAGCGAAGAAACACCTTGAGAAAAAAGGAGGAGTTATGATTTCATGCGCACAAGATAACAAAAAGAAAGCAAACGTGTCCCGCGAAGAAGAACCGTGAGCACAACCCACCGTGGATGCTGGTCTGATGTCACTGCGCCTGTCCCTTTCTAAGGCGATGCTACGGCAAGTCCGATGTGAAAATCCACACTGGCTCCAGAAACCAGAAATGGAACATGTAAACGGTATGCTACACCGGACCACCATAAATCATACAACAACATCAACATGCGGGATATCGCGTGATATCATCGGGTTCGTCCCCTGGTAAGGGATTTGTCTCTTGCCACACCGGATACCGGCTACCGTGTGGTCCGTGGAGATGGCCGTTGGGGAGTGCGATTTAGTAAATTTAAATTGAATTTTATGAGTGAGACACTTATCGGTACCTGTGATCATGACCGAAAGGAAAGAGGCAAGAAGAAAATCGACTGCCTGGAGCCGCCTGTCGCCGTAGCACTGTGTACGCGCTTTGTTTCCTTTTCTTTGCTGGTGTTTTACTTTTCACGATCGTCTCTCAAAGGTACGATGGTGTGAACATGACATCGTACGACCACCGACGTGGCAACAGCATCGCCCGCCCGAGGACGTCACAACCATCAACCAAGACACACCCGAACATACAGCCCGAAACAAAGGCGACCACTAGCATTAGCATAAATTAAATCAGCTCCCTGCCCGAAATGCAGCTGTTCCGTACGCAGACAGCAAGACAAAACCCTCCGAGCACACATCAACACTTTGATTCGGTTGCATCGCAAACGCACGCACAAAAAAAGGCACATCCAATTATCATTACCGTTTAATTATTTCCCGCTTTCGACGCCAAATGTGCGATACGATAAGAGAGCTTTGCTCACCGATAAGCGTTCCCGGGAGGCGCGTTGGCGCTGGAAAAGCTCCAAAAAATGAATGATTACTTTTCCGGTGATTTATAATTACTGCAACCCTTGAGACGGGCGAGCCGAAACGAAGTTCATTAGGTGGAGCGAATGTTGGAAAAATGTGTCCGTTTTCCCACGTCCTACGGTGGGATGATCTCCGTGGGGAGGCGTGAATGTGATAAACAAACTCCATTATCAGTGCTGGAAGTTTGGAGCAGCTCAAACAAATCACATCGTTAAACTGGAACGAGGTGTGGAGCGTTCTGGTGAATATTAGTATTTTTTCGCAATAGAACAAGATGAGCTATGCAAGGCATATTGTTTAAACAAGCATTATTTTAACAAATAGTTCATATTCAATAAGAAGGATGCCTTAATTTAAGGGTATTGCAAGAATATGTTGTCACACATAGTCCCCCGGTAGCGTGTTGCATAATTTTTGGGATATTTAGATTCATGTCAACATTATTACCCTAATCATCAATCAAACCCACTCACCGGTGGCGCACGACAACCAATTTCCCAAACCCAAGGGGGTAACGATGTCGATCCCGTCGAGCCCGTGCGTGGGGTTCACTAAATCGTATCATGGTGCCAAACAAACAAGGGACCAACAAAAAAACTACGCCAGGCTGATAGTGGGTGATAAGTGGGACAATATTTCCGGTAGCACGCTACACGGAAAACATCTCGTTAAAGGTGGTGCATCCAAAAATGGGTAACTGTTTGTCATTGGAATCATAGCTAGTCAAACAAATCCTTCCAGTTGAATGTTATCTGGGCGGTGCATACTAACAGCAGTAAAATAAATAATGAAGACATTTCAATAACTTCTCATCAAGGACGTCGTTAAACAGCTGCCACATGTGGCCTGATGCCCTTTATGGAACAATTAAACTTAAATTCTCGTAAATACTTTTATACACATCCACAATATGTAGCACCATAAAGAATAATTATAATTCATTTTTAAGTACCCGGAATACGAACGCGTAGTTCATCATGAAGAATGAATAAATATTTTAATACGGTTCATCAAGATGCCATAAACGGCTCCATCACATAATTCACCCATATTCATCCCGCTGAATCGCTCACCAAGCGTGTATACCTTACGCTCCACATCTTGATAGTGCCAGCAAGCGATAATCTAACCGTGCCACTATAATGGAGATCTTTTCCAACGGTCATGCCACCGGTGCACTTTAACCCTGGTTTTAAAACATGGCCGGTCCTTTTACCCCAAAACGGAACGCAACATGACAGTGACACATTGGTTCACATTATAAATAATTATCCTTTATTCGATTCGACGAGCTTCCCCGTTACTGCGTGGCTGGCTATCTCTTCTTTTCGATCGGGCTTTCAATTTCGGTTTCATAACTGTAGCGTTTTTGCTGTTGCCACATTTATTGTTTCCCCCGGTGATGGGGTATGGAAAAAAGTTCTAGTTACAATAAAAAACACGAATCCTCTACACGGATCACGCAAAAACGTTCACCAAGGAGCAAGAGAAAGAGAGAGAGAGAGAGACCCAGTTGTTTACGACACGCAATTAGTCGTCCTTTCCGAGCGCTCAACCTCCACTGCCGGATAAACGTTTCTCCCTAGACCGGAAGGATGGCTGGAAAGGAATCCATTTTGTTCGTGCATGAAACCCCCGTTCCAAAGGCGGCTTTTCCCAGCAAGGATGTGTCACAAAGTAGTCGGACGTGTAAGTGTGTCCTTTTACCGGCAGTACCACTTCGGCGCACTTGCTTCACAGTTCATTAACGGCACGTTAAGGCTCGGTGGATCGATCCCGTTTTGTTGCGTTGCAGGAATAATTAAGATGGCGCATTTCCGATAACTCACCCCCGCGAAGAAGGTTTCCTCTTGCTGCAGGCGTACCGGTCTTCTTACCTTGGTCTTGCTGCCACCGATCGAACCGGGCCGTATCGATCCTGTTTCGTAGAAGCGGGTCAAAATTTTCGATACACATCCTGCGGAGAAAAAAAAACACCCAAACGAAAAGAATGGTTAATCTATCGATTTAATTAGCTTTCTTTGGCCGACGATGGTGGCCTCCTTTGCTGGCGTTCCAGAAGTTGGAGCAAACACCATCCCGTCGTACTTACCGTGAGACACGAGAAGCTGTCGGGAAATGTCGCACGGTCGGACGCCCATCAACGCCAGCTCGACGATTCGCCGTCGGACTATGTCCGGCAGGGGTCGCCCATTGACGAAGACTCCTCCCAGCTGGTTGACTCCCGCTTGGCCTACAGGAAGAAGAAAGAAAGACGCATAGATAGACGTTAGTATAGTGTGCAAACAGGAAACTACCACCCCGAGGGAGACAATAACTCAAGATAGGACGGCACAGAAAAACGGAACCCTTAAAAGCATTAAACCCTTGCAGCGGCCAATATCAATCGATCGGGTTTCTTGACAACATATGAACCGACTACGATTGTGTGTGTGTGTGTGTGTGTCGGTCAGGAATTTAGCGTTCAAGGTTGGCGTTTTTCCCAAGTGTGAGGAAAATTCAGCGAAACCCGTCCCAGATCCCAATTAAACCGCTATGCAATCCACGGCGTACGGGGCGTTCTACGGGCTCGAAAGTTTCACACCACAAAATTTCACGCAGAAAGGCACCGGTAATGAGATCAAATTTGCACCGCCAAGGAATGGTTCTCGGAATGGCAATTTTCACGTGCGTTCGCTGCATCGGTGCTTTGTCATAAATATAATTGCGTTATGAAATGTTTCGACGGATGGAATTTGTGACATTGTGTTTTGTGGGTTCGCTTTTATCGGGTTTGTTTTGGCGGCCTGTCTGCGAATGATCCAGTGTGACGAGATATGAAGGGAGCGGAATGTCATCGGGTAGGTTTCCCGGGGCCAGTTGTGGTGTTAAATGCCCTGAACGAGGTGGACATGATGAATCCAGAGAAGAATTCCAAATTTTGATATGGTTGAAGACGATTTCTTTATTATTAATAACCGAATCACGAAACTGGTTACACGTTGGGTAACGATTTGTCTTCTTAAACATTTACATTATATTCCAAAGATTGAACTTATTTTTAATTTCTTTTCTTCGTAATTTTTCTATTACATTTGTGGTAATACATGAAAACACTATTTTCAACAAATATGGCATGTCATTTAGAACAAAACTGATTCAGACAGACTAACTATTAAATTCCACATTTTGTATGAAAAAGCTGACAAAAAAAACCATCGTACTTATTTTAATAACGAATAAGATATGGACTGAAAATACTGATAATACGTAAAGCAAATATAAATAATTTAAACAAACATCGAGTATCGAGCAATTTGTTGCAATAAAATATGAGTAGATATAAGTTAAAAAAAATAATATCAGTATGATAACCACAACTCAAACAACACCGTTTGTAATAGTCTGGGTTACCAAAAGAATAGTTAAAAAGGTTAAGTTACATTGTTTTATAGTGTTGCAGCTCACTTTAACCATCCTATAATGTGAATAAAATATCATGTAAAATCATTCTAATATTTACATTACATTCCACACTACAACTTTGGGTCCTATCTACCATGGAACACATCATGACGCCAGGACATCCCACAGCCACAACATTGCAACTTTTCTCCTACCTTAAACCCATCAGCTTACTTCAACTTAATTATAGGCTGTGCAATAATTAAAGTCATCCTTCGGTCACGTGCCTCACAGTGCGAGCGTACACCATTCATCGCACTGGCCATTTCCAGCCAGGACAGGGCAACAAACAAAATCTTCTGCAGTGGAAACAACCAACACACAAAACACACCCTCCAGCGCAACCGAAACACACACCTGCAGCGTAAGCTAATGACAAAATTGCTAGCCTCCCATCAAAGTGCATTTACTTCAATCAAACCGAAATTGGGTTAGAACCGAGGCAAGGAAGCAGCAGAATCATCAGCCATTGCCGGCGCACTGACACATTAACGAACGGGCAAGGGATCCTTGCCAGCTGGATCCTTGCTCGGGAGGGATGTCGTTTTCACACCCTGTAATGTAGCAAGAAATGGCAAGCACCTGGTTCCGAGCGAACAGAACAAACGCACAGATCACAGTATCATTTTGGAAGTTTGATTAGGAATTTACAATACTAATGATTTTTATGGTTTAAGTTGGAGTAGATTTATGGAGAGAACTGAGCAATGTTTCCGTCGCTTCGAGCATTGATCATGCTCCATAATTTTACCGTCGGTGCTTACCGAGTGTGCAATACAATTTATCATTGCACGAGCTCTCGCTTCCAAATGTGTATTTGCCTTGTACATATTCCCCAGTACCACGCGTTCATGCCGTAGCCCCAGAATTGTGTTTCCTCCGAACAAATGAGGGGCACGCGACTACGTAATGCCTTGTAATTACACTCTTTAGGCTTTCGCACAATTGCTTCTTGCGTCAAACGCAATATTGAAGCATTCCTCTGCAAGCAGCTGAGGATCATACTTTGGTCAAAAAAACAAACAATCTGTAAAAGAAGAAATCTCAATTTTGACCTTCAGATTGAAAAGCTGGATGTAGGCTCTGAAGGATGTAGGTTTCTGTGCCAAAGTGTCTCGATATGCTGTTTTTGTCTGCCGATCCTTTCGCTCAAGTTACACACACACACACTTCTTTGATTATACCTGCGACAGACGCATAATTTGAAGATGGTCCAAAGAAACAACGAATTGCATACTTACTGGTCACATACCACGCAATTATGGCAGACGATCGCACCTCAGCACAATTCTTTTGGGATTGAGAACCTACCAAGCCTGAAGGCTAGGTAGCAGCTAATGGCAGCAACACCGAAAGATGTGCTGCAAATGTATGGGTCGGTGTGGTCGCCACCAGCATAAATCAAATATTGATACGACAAATTCAGGTCTACGTACGGCCGTCGGGGATGTTTATGCAAAGTAAGAGACTATTTCCCAAAACAACGAATTAAACCTTTTGGCGGACGTTAGTTGATTTAGAAATTGAAAAGAAGGCAAATTAGTCATTCCTGCATAAACGATTGGAATGTACAGCTGTTTCCTCTAAATGTACTGACGTATGTACCATTAGCATGCATTCCGTGCATTAGTGCCATAACATTTGCTATTCTGAAGTTGATTTAGCAGACTCTATTTAATATAACCATTTCCATCTTATGCTAATAGAGCGCTGTGTTGTACAGCAAGCATCCACTGTTCAACTTTGTTCACTTATACGAGGAAAAACAAACATCATTCCTATGTATCCGATAAAGCAGAACCTTGGTGTCAAGATTTTCACCTCTTTTCCATCAGATCGGGTCGGACAATCTACTTTAAAATGTATTTCCATGCCCAGAACAAAAAAAAAAGACCCTTCATGCATGCAAACACACCTCCGTACTTGCATCCGTGTTTTTGTTTTTTGCTGCATTTCCGTCAAGTTTATCTTAAATTCCTTTGCTTCAAACCCGACCAGTTCGGTGTCGTCGTTGGGCAGAGTGACGCAAAGTGTATGAATTAAACATGATATAAACCATAACCGTCGCAAAACGCAACCTACTGGAAGCATAAAATCATATCGATACGTTACCGGGGGCAGGCGAAAAACGTCCAGGGGTTAACACATAACCGGCAGCGCGGAAGAACAGCCACAGATACAACAGCAACAAAAAGTGATATTCCAATACCAGTTCGCTTCTGTGAGTCTGTCCATCAAATCGCACCGACGAAACGACGAGGAACAACCGTCCGATGCACACGCATCATTCGCGCGCGGTGATCGTGAAGCGTGATAAAAATTTAACCATCCTCAACAGCGCTACTCTCCCATACGCACAAAACCCGATGACAGCATCGATAATGAGCAGGATCGACCGTGATCGTCATCGGTGCAGTTTTGTTGCAAGCAGCAGCAAGAAGCCGAGAAATCCTTGCAACAACAAACAAAAAAAAATGCACCAATTCTACTCGCTTGATTCGATCTCGTGCTGGGCGTTTTACGATCACCAGCTGTACGAAGACGATGAGATTTTAAAGATCAACCACGCACAAACTCCAATGCGATGTATATCGCTTATCAATTATTAAGGTCTCCACGCGAAGAATATCCAATGAGCTAAACGAAAACGCTCTTGTTTTTGCGACGGAAATTAAACGTGGCCAATGCGCTGCCGAACGCGGATCGGTGATTGCGTGGAAATCAGTGTAATGACACATTTTCAGCGACGGCCTCAAAAACTCCCAATCATAACGAGCACGGTGCCGTTACGAGGCGCAACAAAATACCGTCACAAGGTGAAATATGTGGTGTGCGAATTGATTGATGGGATATAATTATGATGTCTTGCTTACGCCGCGCTCCCGTCAGTTCCCTAGTAGGAATGGAGTCCGCGCCCGCTTCGCCGAGTCCCTCGCCGGTCCCGACCGAGACGGAACGGAAACCGGGAAATATGTTTATGCTTTTTAATATCGACTTGAGTGCGCGGACCCCCTGCCCATGTTGTCCCTTTTTCCTTCTGTCCCATCGTACAGGAACCGGTGTGAGTGTGTTCGGCAACCACAGCAAACATACCGACCTGCCCAGCACCGCCTGATATGGCTTCATTACGGGAAGCTCGTTTTGCGATCGGATCCTGCTAAAGGAATGCGCACGGTGGCCCTTACAGGTGCCGCACGTCTTTTGCCCGGTATCGTCGGAAGCGATGGAGCTGCAACCGGAGATGAACGCTATGCTCATTTAGGAAATAATTTAAAGTACCCGAAAAAAAAACCAGGCCAACCTCACCCGACCTCTCGATAGGTGGCACCAGGCGGTTCTGAATGAATGGTATGCGAACGGTGTGGAACGGATACGGAATGGTGATCGAGCTGGTCAATCTGTCGCCTGGCTTCGGATGGCGTTCGAAAGATGGAACTGATTGTTGTTTTTTTTTTATATTTTTGTTGAGGTTTTTTTTTGTTTGCTCTATTTGGTGCCAATTCCAAAACGCCAAATGATTGCCCATTTTCAAAACGCCTGCATACCAACGATTGAAAGAGTTGCCAGACTTTGGTGACTTTTGGTAGGGAGCTATGCAAAGAATGCACTTTTCGAGACAGAGTTGGTGATTGCAGTTAGACAAGCTATTTTAAATGTGACATCAAACATTCAGTTATTAAGACATGCTTTATCGCTTATTTTATGGTGCGCAATTTGAGAACTCATCTGGTACGGGATTCAAAGTTTACTATAAAATTACATATCTGGAATGAAATTTTGTGACCCAAAAACAGGAGTTGCTAAAAAGAGCATAGCTGAGGTTTACTTATAATAGTGCTAATAGTGATTAAACAAATATATTATTAGAAAGATAAAATAGTCGGAAGTCAAAGAATAAAATAAGAGGACGAGGATATTGAGAGACTGTTGTATAGACTTCATAATACAAAAAAAGGAGAAGAATAGAAAATCTCCACAAGGACAATAATTTCATGTTCAATACAGTGTTTCTCACTTGATAATGCAAAGTTACCTATGATTTTTGCAAACGCTACATACGATTTCGTATGGAGCGTTTGCAAAAATCATAGGTAACTTTGCATTATCAAGTGAGAAACACTGTAAATATTCCAGAGAGTAGCATTATTTTGCAGGAGGTCCAGCGATAGCTTCATAGATCTTTCGCAAGGTGTAATCATATTTTAATTCCCGTCAGGACCTTACCCTTTTACGAAGCATTGAGGATTCAGCTATGGATAAATTAAAGTTAAGATAGATAGAAGAGCAAATGATAAGAAGGTTGCTTGTTTCGAGGCTGTTGGTGTCAAAAGTTTCCAAAAAGCTTAACTTGAATTAGCATTGCATAGAAAATTTATAATATATTTTTACAAATTCTATGTAATGTATTCAGGAAATGTCTAAACATACTTATACAACTAGTCATAAAGCTACTGAGGTTAAAGCTAATGATTTGATCTTATACTGTTATTATCAATTTTACACTGATGTCTTCAAATTAAACTAATCGTTTAACGTACATCGAAAATGATTATTTCGATTTTTCGATACAAAGTCTTGTGCGTACATACAGCACTCTCCATTATGTACGACGTCTGTTACCTGAACATTAAACTTGATCCACACATCAGTCGCATCAATAGCATGCACTTCATTGGATAAAATCATACTAATTAGAATCATCCCGCAGCCGTGCGAATTAACGCTACGATCGATTTCAACGACATGCAATTGAAATACCGAACCCGAAACATCAAACACACTTGATGCGTTACGCAAATGTAAAAAAGCACTATTTGCGCTACCATTTCGGTCGTCCAACGGGTACGATCGCCGCGATGAGCCACAACCACGATCGGACGGTCCGGTTAATTATTATGGTCACTGCAACTGCGCCCTGCACGACGCCGATCGGGACGGGCGTGGATGGTTGTTGCAGATGGCGATGCTAATGGCCGCGATGATTGTGGCCGCGAAACATGAGCGCGAAGCTCTCGCAAAGCGCCACTGCCATCGTGGTGGAGGGCAGGACGGCGCCGCCTGGTAGTCCACGGTAGGAGAAAACGGTGGCTAGCCTAGGTAAGTCGGTTTGAAAATGGCAAGAAATTAACATTCATTTCATATAAAACTCTCCGTTTATAGCTCGCTACGAGGCTGCGAGGAGTGACGACCGGTTGAGGCCACTGACAGTTCGGTAGTACGCCGTCCGTCTACCGTTGGACTACCGTTGGTTCCCTGGTGTCGAGCGGCAAAAGGGTACACATAAAACAAAAACACTCACCACCATCTCTTCCGCTAGTAGCTCGCACCCGGGTACTCACAGAAGTCGCCATCTTCATGCCACGGCCACGGCGCAGCAAACATAAACCTGATCCTCGGAACGTGTGTTTATACGGTCTGGCTGGGCTGAGCGCACGCAGAGAGCCCGTTTTTTCATTTCTCCGAGCCACCGAGCCGGCGAAGACAACTTTTACGCTTGCCATTATAAATTTATGTCCGGTGGCCGGGCGATGTGTGCACGCCCGCGAAAAAAAGGGCACGGGAAATTAAATAAAACAAACACACGCTCCTGGCCCACGGGACGCCCGAAATCTCAATCTCGGGCAGAAGAAGGAGCCCGCAGTGCCCACAGAGCCCGCAACTTTTACGACAACCTGCTTCCAAACAGCCACCGTCCGGTTGACCTCGGTTCGATCCGTTTCTGATTGGCTGCTGGATGCTGTATGTCGGGGCGGCGGCTTTTGCTGTGAAGGTTCGCCAAAATTTTCTACCGCTCAATGTGCTCTTGTACAGGACTCACTTTATGGGGTACGAGAAGCCGCCGAAATGGGCGACCGCGGAGGGTTCGACATTTTATCTCCCATTGCTAACCGAAACCCATTGCCAGCCATCGCCAAATTGGCGGAATTTAGCGGTTTAATTAGTCGCACAACTGCGAACGCCGAAGCAGAGCGTCGAAGCAATTAAAGTACGGCGATTCCACAAGGGAAGCCCATTAAAGGATGCTGAACTTCGCGCGATCTGCATACGCATTTACCGTGCGACTAAAGACTGCCATACCGTCGGGAAATAGTCCCAGCCCGTTGAGAGAATTCAGAAGCTGAAACGTTCCGAAACCATCAACGATCGTTAAAAAGGTATCATACGCCTGGCGCGCCAGTACTGTCAGGCACTGCTATTCTCCAGCTAGTAGAAGGAGATGTCTGGAATCTGGAACGAAGCTCACCCTAATCGGGTCCGGGTCCCACCGACTGATGTGTTCTAATTGATTCAATACAATGCAATCTAAGGTCCTCTTCTGATGAAGTCCCTTTCCTGCTAGCTAATTCCCTAGGTCAAAATTCCAGAACTCCTCAAATCCTCGCACGACGACCGTGCGGCCACCTTCAATTTGAGTTATTATTTTTCACTCACCACTACCGCGACATTAGATCTTACAAACCTGCTCAAAACGGTCCAAATCTTTCTGTCTCTTTCCCGAGGGACCGTCTCCATCTGACCCTATGATTATCCGACGTTTCGTTCGTCGATTACACGCAAACAAACGCTATAATTTCGGCACTCTCCATGCCTGGCGGATGCGTTCGGATCTAAGCGGTTTCTAAGCGCAAGGTTTTCGGCACATCTAAATGCACCGTCACCGATGCGGTGCATCGCTAATCAGCAGCCTGCCACTACGCTTCCAGGCACAAACGACAACAACCGTATTAGAGCGTGGCCACGTTCCATATCAGAAGCATCGCAGTTTCCGAGACAAACTCTCCCGTCAGCAACAGCATTCAATTATTTTGATTATATTTCCCACAAACACAACAACTTCTTAGCCGTGTCGTCTAAGCATGCATTAGGGGATGCATTTTGGAGACGGGTGTCCACTAGCGGATGCATCTGCCTCGATTGAATCTAATCACAAAATAACAAACTCTTATGCTCCGATTCATGTCCCAAACCGAACCGAACGACACACTGTTGCAGTGGGTTTCATGCCAATTTTGAATCATTTTTGACATCCGATCACAAGATAAGGCTTTTACGGGACACAGGTTAAAGCTGACTATATTGAACGGAATGATCAATTATTTATCGCCAAATGATTATGATTAGGAAGTGTAGTCAGCTTAATGAAGAGCTATTGGAACTTCATTACAACAAATTGCAACGGTTGCTGTGCTAAATAATTGTGCAAATAATTACAATTGATGTATCTTGTTAAAACAAACATTGTCTTTTTAAAGCTTCTCTTCTCATGATCGGAACAAACGTTCTGGTAATAGCATACTTCACACTCATACTTAAAATTTTGTCGAAGCATAAACAATTCATAGAATCAATAAAAAAAAATGTATATTTTTAATAAAACATTAGCTGAACCGTCCTAAAATTATTTTGAAATTTATTTGATTAAATATTGCAAGCTGTATTTTTAATTCTTTCAAACCAAAAATATAAAACAAAGGTTCAATCATGCTTCAGGGATTGTAAATCCCTACCTCCGTTCAACTTCTCGTAACATTTTCTACAAATTGGGTGTTTTCTGGTACAAAATAAGATTAATCTTCTTCGCAGCTTGCGCCGGAAATGAGGTTTCCATAAAAAAAAACAAGAACCACACTAACCCTTATCCACAACTTCCAAGATCATTCGAACACTAGTAGTCACCAGTAACTTCCTTCACCCACTGAGCACGTCTACCATAACCTCGACGAAAACAGTTACAGCTTTTCGCGGGAAGTGATTAAGGTTCGCCTTTTAGCTCCCGCACCATTCCACTAACGATTCGCTTCTGTTCTGTCTGTCAATTCACGGTGACCCACGGTATGCCCCGTCCGTGACTTCGGCATGCGTAACCACGCACTTTGACGCACTTTTCCCGGAAAACTAACCTCAAACGAAACCAAAGCCTCCGGGCGGCTCCATCGGCTTTTAATCCGTGCTTCTTACGCTCTTGGTAAACACAAAAATCTTCGCTCCCAGACACGCGCACACACACATGGACTTGCACAGACTCGCACCGGCAGGAATCCGGCAAGCGGTTCGGTCTTAATTAGGAAAATAAAATGGTAACAACACCTGAAAACATCACTTTGCGCCAGCCAGCGTACGGACGGCGTACGACCGAACCGTGAACCGAGGAAGTTTCTCCATGCATCCGTGGAACCGCGATCTGCTTCGCCCCGTTTCCACCGTGGTGATGTGGCAAATGAAGCAGTAAAACAAGTGCGTAGTTAGTGAAGCAGGTCGAAAGGAATAAAACTATATACCCTTCGCTAGTTCGCTTGCTGGTTGATATAAAACAGTGTGATGGTAGTAGCTTCCATTTTTGTTTGCTTTTTGTTTGTCCGTCACCGGCACGCTGCACTGAAACTTAATCCGTGTAGCGATTTCCTGCTGGCCTCGCTTGCCACGGCGCGAATGGAGCATAAATCATGGTACAAGCGTTTTAGAAACGTAACGCTACGGAAAAAAGGTTCGCGTTTGCAGGCGCTTGAGCGTCCGAAAACTGTGTACTTAACGACCCACTCCCGGACTTCTGGAGTTCGTTAGTACGTGTTGCTGGCCAATTAATTCACCAGCATCTGTAGCATCGGCAGCATCCATGAGCAGCAGCAACAGCAGCGGATGCAACATCGTACGCGTACCCATTCAAGCCTTTGGAATACACACGCGCAACACTCTCGAGACTCGCCTCCCCGGGGTCTGAACAGTTCCGGACGGTTTGGAAGTGTTGGAGAATGAATTAATTCGCCTTCAATCACCGCTGGACATAAACTGACAAAACCACACCGGTACCATATCATTTGATGGGCGTATGTTTTTCCTACCAGCCAAAGAAGAGAAACTTCGCCCAACAGTTGAAAACTGACCCCTATCGCGAAAGACCTTGTTCTGTCTTTCGTTTCGTCATTCGTCATTTTCTCGCTGCCGAGCAGACGATTGCATAAATCTATTCTCCCAGTCAATTAATTGTCAAAGAAAAGGGCTCCAAAGTCAATGAAGAGAGAGAGACCGTAGCGCACCCCATCCCGACCTGTTCGAACTTGTACGCGTGAAAACTGACAAGCAAACCGCAGCATCACACTACACGCAACGAGGAATCAGTTCGAAACCGAACAAAAACGTTCGTCCTCCGATCATCATCCAATCGTCACCGCGCGTTACACCGATACCATAGATCATGTGCACTGTTGGGCACTGTTCGGCAAAGATGTCCTTGCCGTCCGGCCGTCGTGCGCTAAAGAAACTGTCGCGTGATACGCGGCACAGTAGCAAAAAGTAAAGGCCCGGACGCACGGAGGCTCAATGGAGCAACCGATGCGCAACCGATGGGAAGCAAAAACCAGATCCTTTCCAGTCAACGCGCACATGGCAGCACCATCGCGTCGCTTGATTTATATCGCGAGCTCTATCGGAATGAATAATGTTTCCCCACGCGGGTTCAAACGCAGCAAAAACGGGAACCATCCAATTTAAAGTGATGGGAAATCACTCTCACACGACGCACTCACTACTGCGTCTGGCTGGGATTGTGCCCGATGGATATTCGATCAGCTCGACCCGTCACCCCAATGCGTGTTCGCTGCGAGTAGGTTCCCAGAGGACAATGTTGGGATGATGCACAGCGAGCTCTGATTAAAGCTTTTATCGGTCAAAATGTACTCCAACTAGAACATACTACTCGATAATTAGGACAGTAAATCCTCAATGCATGCAATGATGTAGTTAACTCAGCAAAAAAATGTAGTAAAGAGGCCTCAACGTCCTAACGACCTCATCTACCAAGAGATCTTATAGCCAATATTTCATCTTGCAGGGATGGATTTGTCGTGCAGGGAATCATGTTATGCACGTAGCCCAAAAGGTTACAATAGTAATTCTCAGAGTCAATCCTTTCTGAGTCAAAGCAGGATAGTTGCTTGCTGTCTATTGCAGTAATCCTTTAAACCGCTTTTGATCAATTCACGTCTTCTACTAATCAGCAATCATTTTAACAACATATCTCCTTGTGGAGGCTCTCAACAGTTATTCTAGACTGGGTCATTAGGTGTCATTCTGATGAAGTGACAATCCTATTCAAACCTTGTAGATCTTATATGTTCTGTATACTATTGAGGGCATTGTTTTTTTGTCTTTTTACACAAAACAGAAAAAAATCCTCTAATAAACAACGAGCGCTGCTAACCGTCGTACATAATCCAAGTCACAGAGGCTTTTGTGAGTACTGCGACCTTAAAGGTTCAATATAGTTTCCGCGTTATATATATGCAGGTGAAAAGTTCCTTCCGGCGCCTACCTCAGCATCAAAGCTTTAAAGGAGCTAAAACCTAGATAGCACGCATGCAGATTTCTTGATAAATGAAATAACTGCACGACAGAACTGTGGTAAAATCTTGTCCTTAGCTGATTACAACTGTTGAACTATACTGATGAGCTATTATGTTCTATTAAACGATATATTCATCGAATAAGAAATCTTTACAAGTCTTTACAAGAGAAATACAGCCAGGCCGTCCTAACAGAATAAAAAAAAAGTTTTTTGAGGCACATTCTTGATCTCATTAAATTGTGGTAATCTCAAAAAACCAATATTCTATTAATTTGCTATATTTTTTTTAACAATTTGCCCTGGAACTCACAGCCTTTATTAGTACATTTCCACCAAATGTGACAAACATACGTCTTTTAAAACTTATGTCCCTCCAGCGTTAATAATTACTTCCACTGTGCGTATAAGAAATCATCATAGCAGCACCGTACACTTGCACCAAAACGTATCGCTAACCACCGGCATACCAGCTATCATCGTCCACCGCCAAGAACCTCGGACGCACGCAAAGAATTCGAAACCATTGCGAATTCGTTCGGCGCATAAAATTCTTCAAATTATTACAACTTGTATTATGAGACAGATAAAAAATTAGCTAATCTGTAAATATAATTTTTATATTTTATCCCGTTCCGCGTCGGAACGGAACGAAACTCGAACGATCGCTGTCGCTACCGGTCGCGCTGTTCCCAACACCGCCGCGTTTGCCCTCCCTTCTTTCACAGCGAAGTGACGAAAAGCGAAGAAAATCGGCGAGAACAACATCACACTCGTCTACACCTTAGGAACCCGGTGATGATGCGCGATCGCTACCGGTTGACGATCGTTCTCCACACACACACACACAGTCTCCACTGCTGTGAGAAGATCGGCTGCAACGATGCTACAACACACCAACTGGCCGATGCGCTATTGACTGGGAGGAATTTCTGAACATCAAGCGTTTGATTAAAAAAAAAAGCCAAATCTACTCGATCGAGCTCGCTTCGCTTCTGGCTTCTGGCAGAAAGTTGCAAGATTCTTCCACTTTTTCAGGCGCAGACCATCGTCGCCGCTTGTTGCCGCCGCCACCACCACTGGAGCGTGTTAAGCGTGTGCAAAAACTATCAATTTATGCACAAAACAGTAGCGCAGACTTTTGGGGATAAAATGCTTCAAATCATGCTCATCTTGAGTCCCGCATCCTTGTGGTGAAAAATGTTTGGTGATGCGTGATGCAACCGATCGAAAGAACTACAACAACAACAAAAAACCCCACAAGGAAAAAATCAACAAGAACTAACGAAGCGATAGCATTTCGAATGGGAATAATATTAATATTATGCCGAACCCGTTTGCAAAAGTGTTGCAGTTTGAGAAAGCGTTTCGCAACGTCACTTTCGGCTTCGGCACATATTTCGCCGGGAACGGTTCGGCTGGGATGGTTCTAACCGGACGCCGTTGCATGCGTGTCTGTCCGTCATGGACTCATAAACCAAGTCACTAAACAACTTTGAGCACATTCCCACATCGGTTTGTTTGGTTAGCAAAACGGTACGTTTTTCCGGTCCTCCAAAAACCAGAAACAACCGTGTGGTTTGTATGGTGGCATAATTTGCTGAATTAATTTGTACCGCTTTATTAAGCGATTTTACGAACCCGATAAATAATGACTTATTTTGCTACCCGGGTGCAGGTGATAATTGTGATTGATTTTTCTCGCTCTATCATGTCCAAAAAATTGATTTATCGAAAGGAACATTCAATGTTGTAAAAATATTAGGTTAAACGTTTTGTTATGTCCCTTTTTTCTTTGTATCGAAGCCGCTTTAAAGCTATGTAAATCAGTTACGATCTAGAGAAGATTTGAAACATCCAAAACACAAGCTTTGATTCTTAATCATATCATAAACTAATGATAAGTATGCATATGATTGCTTCAAAGTAAATTAAAAAGACAAAAAGGAAAAAAAAGAATTGCTTATTTTCAATACTAATTGATTATTTTGCAAACAATAATCGTTGCCTGTATAAAAACCAATTCTTCCTCTTTGACTCTACAACCTCGATAGGTAGTCAGCCGTTTCTAGTCTTTTGTCATTCCTGCGACCTGAGAGATGGTCCGTACTTACTTACTTACAAATCAGGTGTAACAACCGCTTCGTGGACTTGACCTGCTGCAACAATTCTCGGTACCACTCACGATCTAGCGCCGTCGTCTGTCAATCAATTATCCCGGCCGTTCTGGCGGTCGCATCCATGCCATCACCCCATCTCAATTTGAGCCTACCACGCTTCCTCTGTCCATGTGGACGGTCTAAAAGGACTTTACGGGCTGGGCCGTCCGGTGCCATTCTCATGACATGACCAGCCCACCGGAATCTGGTGAGCCGAATTCGCTGTACGAGATCACCGTACAACTCGTAGACGTTATTTTGGTATTTACCTCTTTGATCTTCCTTTGGAATCATTATTTCTTAAGCTTCTGCTACGTAGGAGAGCCTCAAACCAATAATGTCATCAGCGTATACCATGATCTAGAGTGACTTATAAAAGATGGTTCCCGAAGTTTCCACCACCGAGTCTCCGTACAGGAATGGTACATGGTCCGTACAGGAATCGATAAAAACCAAATTATGTTTTATTCACAAAAAAACGATGAAAACCTGAGTAAAATTCCGGTGGATAAAGTTTAATATACTTAAAAATGCATGTTAATGTAATACGTAATAATTTACTTGTATTACTTTCTTAACAACATTAATCGTTTTATTCTGGAAGTAACAGACATGATTCAGTTGACATATTACAACAACTGATTCAGTGCATTTATGGATCATCTTGAATGAAAATACAAAAAGTTACATCAATCACAGAAAATTAGAACTCATATTCGGAAAAGCCAAAATTGCAGGTATTTGTTGATAAACGCGAAAAAGAAGTCTGAAAAACTATTTGCGAACAACATCTAATAACCTTTGTACTTTATCCTCAACATACGCTAATTCATTCAAACTATCTCGGTAATGATTATAATCATCCTCTGCACTGGATGCAACCTTTTGCTGCACCGATACTCTCTTAAGCGCCAGTCTTAACGCAGCCCCTGATGGGTGTATTATTTTTCAATTAGACCAGTCATTGCGCGCTAGAACCGCAGTGCGATGGCTTTTTAATGCAACCGGTCGGTGATGGCGTGCTCGAGGCATCTCATAAGGCAACAGGCGTATGATCCACCTGATTCGAAAAAAAGGGAGAGAGAAACCCATCACAAACCCTCACCGCACCGACCCGGTAGGTGATCAGTTTCCAATAATACCTGCTAAATGCATTCCGCAAACCGATACGCATCGCCGTTGCGCCGCGATCACGCGCATTCACGCGACACGCTCCGTACCGTTGCAAAGTGCACCGAAAGTAGTCGGTGGCCGATCGCCACGGCCGCGGCGAACCGATTCGGCCGAAGGTCTACCACCTTTCCAGCGTTGCGTAGCGTGCGAAATTATCCGCCACTCTGGGCCACTCCAGATACAGTAGCGATGATCCGGACAGCTATGATGTGCACTGCCGACTGATCGACTTCTGCCGTTTGCTACATGGTCGGCCGCTCGGTGATCTTAATCGGGGCTTAATCTAAGAAAATTATGGCCGTAATCTAATGATCGTTTCCACTTACCGGTATGGGGCATTTCGACGATGCTTGGCGGCGCGTTGATTGCCGTCTTGAAATCAGATATTTTAGTCTCGCCTTGTCCTGACCCTGCTCGTCGCTCGGACTTAACGTGGACCGCCACTGGTGCCGCTGCACTGCAGCCCGGCACGGAGATGTTGCACTCTGACACACCGGCAGACGTCGTGGACGTTGCCGCCGGCCTGTAACGGGAAGAAAATTCGTTTTTTTATATTATGACTGCGCGTCTTAAAGCCGGGATGAATTGTTTTAATTTACGCTAAAGCCCACGCGTTATGAGTTTCTGCACCTTGACCTGCGGACCTGCGACTGCGGTGGGCCAAACGGCAGTGAAACGGCTTTCTCGTGAGATTTCTTGCCTTCCTTCATTCCATCATACCTTTCGCCGGTACAGGTGAATCAACAATCGACCACGCCGATGACCCAACACCCCAAAACAAGAACGTAACGCATGTTAAGGACCCCTTCGTGGACACCCAAAACAAAACAAAAAGCATAACATAAACATAGGGTACAAAAGTTAAAGCTTGCGTCTCGCCATCAACGCCCAAAACCCGCCATCAACACCACTCAACGCCCCGACCACCCCGACCGTCGGATTTATACTGTGAAAATATTGTAATTTCATTAATTAACGCCTTTTAAGAGGAATAAATTAGCATAACGCACCGCACCGAGCGCACCAAAGGCGTCGAAAGTGCACACTATGTTACCGGCTCAGCGCCCCCAGCACAGTCACCCGGTGGAAGGAAAACGAAGGAAAAGCCGTGTCCCGTGTGCCTTTTGCTCGGAGGTGGTATTAGTGTCCTAGAAAGCCTATGCATAAGGGTCGTAAAATGTTGAAAGTAAAACCAAAATCCTTGCTACCCTCGATGGTTTTGGAATGACATAAAAACCGTTCCACTGTGATGGTGCTTTCTATCGAGGATATGATTCTGGTACGATGAAAAGGTTTAATCAAATGAAACCAGAAGCAAAGGAGTCGTGCAGCAGGAGAGAACGAAATCGTGGAAAAAATGATTTCTTGTAGAATACGATAGAATGTTATAGATACAGGATTGGTCGGCTTGTATTAGTAAAAAATTGTTTGCAACACAGTTGAATCAAAAGAATATGTATTTAAGCCTATTCTTTCAACGCATGTAGTGTTCAGTGTATATTGTAAATTGTTCAAGTTGTAATCTTCCCTTTTATTGATTTTATTCAATTTTTTACGAGGATAACTATATCAACAAACATTCGTTCAAATTTTTAATGCGGTAGCAAAACTATAAAGCGAAGCAATAAACATGAAATTATTGTTGTATTACAATCCTTTTTACAAAGAATTATTGACACATTGAAGTAACAATTTATTGGTGAAATGAATTGAATTAGTTAAATTAAACCATACAGCCTTTCCTCACGAATAAAAACAAGAACTTTAATAAATCAAAATTTAACTTCAGAAAAAGCGTTACAAAGCGTTACAGAAGATCCATGAAAGTTACTTTACGCAGATAAATAACTTCAGTTCAACCAGGAATACTAAAAAGGCGATGCAGAAAAAACGACAAATATAAGTAAGTATCAAGAAGCTCTCAATTTCTTCTCAAAAATTGACTTACAAAAACTCAAAGGCTCTTATTGCTATATTTAAAAATAATTTTTCTCAAAAACTTGATAATTCATGAGCTTATCAACTAGCCACATTAATGAGCTTATCATTAATCATTCATTAAATAAATGAAAAAAAAACATATTACAAATCATACGTGATATTGTTTTAAATTCCCAATGAATCGAACTGGATACATTATGTGGCTTTTCATTTCATTGCATACATAAAAATCAAAAGGAAGTAACAATAAAACTTTTATGAAATCTTTACAATTTTAAAGAACATTTTTGCAGATATTCAGATGATAAAATTCCAATTGGCAAACAGCTTTTTCTTTGTAGTATTTGCAGTCTAATGCAGTCAAACAAGTTTCTAAATTAAATATTCATACTCCTAGATTCTCCTGCTCATATTCTCTCACCCCTGTTCCCCTTACCGTGGCGTAGTTGTTTACTTTCATTAAGTTCATAATTACCGCTGCTGTCTGACCGCAGCCAAACTCCACCAGCGTTACCTCATACTGATTACTATTAGACCTTACAGTACGATGCCTACGCTCCTAGCTTCGCTGAAAGAAAAAAAAAGCAACGACAACAACCTTACTCTTGCTTGGCTCCGGCTTGATTTGGCGAATAATTTTATGGTCACGTCATGCGGAGTCGTTCCAGTGCGAAGACGCGAATACTTCTCCACCGTAAGCATTTCAGCACGCATCGCCACGGTACGCCCGGAACCGGACTACGGTTCCCCGGTTTTGGCTTACACACATTTTAGTAGCTCATTAATACAATCGCTATTTTCCGCAACGCCTACGTAACTCGGAGGCCGCCGGAGCGTCCGGCTCGCGAGCGACCACAACACTTTCGCGGAAAATATAAACAAATTCGCGCGTTATCGCAAATTGGGCACGCTTTCACGCGTTCCGTTGGTGTTTAATTATAAGAACGAAATATTCACCCTTCATGCCGTCTGCCGTCTTCGTTCCTTACCGGTACAGAAAACAAACATCCTTGTGCTTCTCGTGACGGTGCATTTATCGTTGGTACTGGAAGGTACTGTAAGAACTCAATCTGGTGCATGAGTCGGACGCTAAAATAATGAAAGGGAAAGCTTTTTACGAGCCCATTTGCGCCGTACTAGTCATTTGAATAGCTAACTTTGTGCGAATTAAAACCAACTGATTATACGAAAAAGGCATAAAATCTTAACCAACACCGACCCACTGGCAGAATGGCCTTTTGGCCGGCATAAAGCAAACAATCGCTTTACGCTGCGACACGGCGCGGCAAACGGCGCACATCCCGGTGTCGGTCGGTTTTCGGGGTGTTTTATGATTGATTTTGCCTAATTAATCATACCCGCAGGATTCGGCCATTCGCAAAGGGGACACCGAAACGCATGGATTTCACTGTGTTTACACACCTTGAGCCCTCTCACCTTGGGCTGATGATAGGTTTATGCAAATACCGATCGCAAAGCCGTGGCCGGCGTGGTGGCCCCCAAAACTTATGTCCTGCGTCACGCGTTTTACGAACCACGGTGACGCGTGGTCAACCGTGGCCACCACGGTGGCCGAACAATCGAGCCGGGTCGCCTTTACACCCGTACGGGGAAAGCCGAGGATATGGTTGTTGAACTTTGTCTCTTCATTAATATTTATCATCATGCGATTCGGGGTGAAAGCGATCCTGCCTTAAGTGTGTCGTTCCGGAAAAGCCGGCCAATCGGTTCGGGGTGCGGAGCGAACATTGGCCGCTGATTAAGCCATGGTAGCCGTATCCGTTTTGCGTGTAGACAATTGCGTCGGGATAAGCATGTAGCATGGTTAGTGACACTGCGCTGCCCGAAACATTTCTACCTGTTCTATAGCCCTTTCAATGTGGTGGAAAGAAAACTTTCATGAAGAAAGGAAAAATTCCTAGCTAAAGACTATCGAGAACAAAATCACGAAGGAATTTGTAGATACGGAGCTTTCCAAACCGGTCTTTTTGACTCGTATCGGAAATGTTTGCTATAATGAAACCAGCAATTGTAGTAAGTCTTCTATATTATATATAGTATATAAATTAAATTGGGTAATATGTTTAGCGTCAAATGTTCTGTATAGTACACTTATAGTATCAGTATCAGTATTCATATAACACCTCCGAGACTTCGACTATGTGGACTATGTCAAAAAATGACGAAAATCTCTTTGGCAATATGGTCTCAATATTATGTTAAATGAAGATAATTGTAGATTTAAGCAAATAAAGAAACGAAAAGATGTTTAACATCATTAACGGGAACTACAAAATATCAACAACAAACAGAAATTTCTTACTAAAATTTACATCCACCATGCTTTCAACTGCTTTTTAATGCCTTTGAATTATTTTCTTCCATAGGCAGCAAATGTCAATAAATTGCACTTTGCTCGTATGCTAATCATCATGTATCCCTGTTACACTCGCCTTTAAATTAACCTGCGAGAAAGTGTCCGTAAAAAAAAGACCTCTCAAACAAGACAACCAACCCGCTCAACTACCAGGGCGAAACTGTCGATAAAACCGTTTCCAGTCGTTCATTTCGCGAAATTTAACAACCAAACAGTGGCATCCGTTTAATTTTGGCGATTATTCTCCTTTCATTTCCTTCACACGGGAGCTCCTTTCTCTTTGCGCTGCGCTACCGGTACGAGGACTTTTGGGTGGTGATGCCTGGGACATGTCTCGAGCTTTTCCTCCCATACGATTCCAGCAGGCAAATTAAACCCATCCACTTGGTAGCGGTGGCAAATTTTTATGGACGTTAACATTTCTACGGAAAATCATAAAATGTGTTCGCTCCACCAGCTACCCCGGGCAGCAAGCGCGTGTAGGTAACGTACAGTGCGGTAACGGTAATGTTAAACTTTTCTGTGTATTTTCGTTTTCGGTGGGCCTCTTGTTCGGTGCCTTAATTTGCACAGTTTGTGTGGTTTGTGTCCTTTGTTCTAGCAAAGCTCGATGCCTTCATTATCTGCCATAGAGGATCGTGTGGCCGAGAGTGCGAACATCGCTTCAATGTATCTCCCGTGTCCATCAGCCGTTTATACCCGTCATTCATGAAGCTTTGGCACTGTCGTGGCTCAGAATGGGAAGAGCCCATCCTAGGCCATATCCAAATTAAGCGTTAATTAAATGGAAAATAAAATTCAGACAGCATGGCTTTGGTGCCGGGTGCCCTTATTCCGTAAAGTCTGTACACTGACCATGCAGAAGTGTTTGAGTTGTGTCTTTTAAATCGACTGTATGACACTTGCGTACAAATCTAGCACAACGTACTCATCATCTAGCAGCCACTACAAAACCAAGAAATAAAACTTTTAAACATTCAACCATCTTTATTTCTAAACCTAATTATAAGCAGTACCTCAAACTTACTAGAATGATTTAAACTACCTTCAATGAACACATGACGCTAAACTATGATCTATACAGATTGTTCGACAAACAAATCACGATCGTTTCCGATTGATCCTTTGCTCATAAATCGCTATTGATTACCTTGTTGAAGCTGTTACAACCCTTTTGCAAGTATATTCTCCATAAATCCACCTGTAATCTTTGGACATACAACAATCATAACATTTGCTCGTGACTAAGCAATCGATCGAATGCACTTTGCCCGGCCAACAAATTACCATTCACCAAACAGCACACCATCGCCAGCGAAACGACTGTTCCCGAGCTCGTACCAAACAAATCAAGCGAAACAACGATGGATGGCATAGCGTTGAACGACTACCGCGACACTGACCAGTCCTGAGCAGAGACAAAACATTAATTTTATGAATGAAAATAAACTGGAAACAGACAACGCCAGCAAGGAGACGGAAAAACAATTAAACTTCTGCACCCAGCAGTCGAACGCGACCCAACCGGCCGGGAAGGTCCAGAACCGTCAACAGGCAACCTCGGAGAGGATGTGGTCCCGACAACATCAGAAAATGGAGATCCCAGTATAAAATGATATAAATGCGTAAGAAATCGTAAATGTTTATCTGTTTTCCGATTCCGGCCGCGACCTCGACGAAACCACCGAACGGACCCCATGCAACGGAATCTTCCTGCATCGCGTCGCTTCTCGGTGACGATAAAACAAACACAAGACAAAGAAACTGAATGACCACAGCCAAAGACGACACCGGCCTGGACAAACACAAAGCGAGCGGGTCGGGGAAGGGGAATCATCAGAAACAAACTTTTCGGACTAATCACGATGGTAACACTTCATTCTTGGACCATGTTCTTCACCAACTGTCCAGAACGTCCACAACACAACAAAGCGACTGTACCAAGGTTTCCAATCGGCAGCATCGATGTTCCGCCGGCACTGTACACATCCGAACCGGGCTAGAAGATCACCTAAACGCACAGTGAAGCAAAGCAAACGAGCCGTTTATGTACTGGGCTTGTTATTCGGTTTAATTATCCTTTAATGTTATTAAAACAAAACGCAACAAAAAAAACATAAATTAAATTATTATAAGCACATCTAATGGGACGGCGGGCAGTGAAGTGATTGAAGCAAGAACAAAAAAAAAGGATTGCTACAGTCCCTTTCCCACTTTATTACAATGACATTAAAATAAAACGTTGATGAAATCCGTTCAAAGAAGCGGAAACTGTTTAAAGCTCGGACCACAATTTGATATCATTTTCTACGCAATCGAAACGTGGATCCAGTGGTTCGTGGTGAGGCTAAATTACCACAGAAGCATAAAATGTTTCCAGTTCTAAGGATCTAATGTTTCTTGCACGGATTTTTGTTTTTTGTTTTTGTTATCTCTTGCGTCCACATTCAACCATTTGATAGTTGATCATTTGATAGTTCTGAGTGGCTTAATTCAATTTTAGTTTATTAGCCGCCATGGATAATGACAGCGGCTAATGCTACGTTTTAGCTTAATGATTTCTATCTAATTGAACTCACACATTTTGTCTTGGTTTGTTCACTTTGTTCACTAAGATAAACCGGACGATACGCTATTTTTATGTTGTGATAAATAAATAGAAAAGTAAGGTGTATTACTTCTAAAAGGATAATCTATTTTAAATATTAAATAATACGGTTTTATGTGCCACTAAGATTTATATTCTTAAAATATTGTTCTTTTTGTACTGCTTAGAACTAATTTCCTATTAAAATGCGACACATATTAGCAAAAATACGAACCACATAAAACTAAATATCAATCTAATCTGCTCTAGTAAAACGTACCTCTAGAAACGTATTTTAGCTAACGGTTTATACCTAAACTCAAACAATGAAAAGTCGATTATTTATTTGTAATTTGATTTGAATTACACACCATGCAAAGACCAACATATAACCGGTTATTAGTATTTATGTTTTTATCAATTAATTTTTTAGTCATGTGAATAGTAAAACATTTCAAACAATGTGATTTCTCGATAACAGTATAAAAATGGCAATATTTTGAGTTCAAATGTCGAGATATTTTAGCATTAATCGAATGTAAATAATTGTCTTTATTGTGGGTAAGCCGTTTGCGCATATTTATGGTTTGTTTAAACTCAACCTAGTGACAGCTTAAGCAAAGCAACGCAAGAGATATTATAATGGTTCTAGTTCATTTAGCAAACTCCATTTCCATTAACCGTGCTCGTATGCTACACATTCTTTACATACGCAATATCGTATGTATCGAAAACGCACACACGCCGTGCTAAGCTGTCATCCCGAATAAGGCAACACATCGCCTCTTACCCAGCTAAACCTGCAACCTCCCCCACCTTCCCCTGCCCTGCCTCATCCCCACCTTCCAGCAGCATGAATCTGTTTTTAATCAATTACACCGTTGCAATCTAATTGCCACGATCTTGCCCAACTCAACGGTCGCCATCGCCAGCGTCGGCGATTGACAGGATCACTTCTCACGCGACACCCGCGATGGGTTTCGCCCGATAAACGCACGGACCGAGTGCGTCCAAGACTATGCCACCGCGACAACGACATGAGCTGCCCCTAATGGCTGCCGACACACTGGTACAACTGCAAACCGTGGCGCGATACGCGATGTGTCTGTGTGCATGTTACACCGCATATCATAGAGTGTGCTGTTTTCGACGATAAATAAGGACCTAAGCCAACCATCTAAGCCCAACCATAGCCACGGTTGCGATGGAATTGCGCGGATCTATCTTCCCGTACTCGCGAGCGCGACTCTGTGGGAAACCGCTCAGTACACACCGGTCTCTCGGCCAGTCTCATAATGTGATGCCACCAGAGCGGATGGCCATCATAAGGTTCCTTACCTTCCTACTGGCCCTCCTTCCTTGCCCTCTGATTGCTTAAAAAAAGTCGTTCTCACCATACACTGCGTTGGCGCTGGCGTGTCAGGTTCTGCCCGAGACGCACCTGCCCTGAAACCCTAGCACCAATGAATGGGGGGTCTTTATAAATATTAATGTATTCAAAGAGTGATTTGTAATAAACACTTGTTTTGCGTTTCGATATGCGTTCACGATTACTGCTGCCCTTACGCGCACGCATCGTGCGACACGACCTTTCGCGAAAACCCGTACTTCACGTGGTGTGGCGTCAAAAACTTCGCCTCTAAAAACGGACTACGAAAGGTCCCGGGAGGTGTCCAGATAACGGCTCGATTGTCGAATACTTGCAGCGCTTGTATTTGGGACAGGTGCGGTTGCGGGTGGGTTGGAGTAATTTGTTTGTCCCATTCCTTGCAACGGTAGTCGCCGATGCACCTCATTATGGAGACGGTACGCCTACGAACGCAGGGTCGCCGTGATGGCTGTCTTTTAATTAATCCTCACTAGCGGGAACACTCTTCGCGGTCGTTTCAGTTTGCGCTGTCGATAATACACGGTGAACGATACAGGGATTAGCATGAGACGCTTTGGGGGATATCGTTTTTGCCGAGTGTACGCCAAGCGCATCGTAAAACACTAAAATCAACCGAATGGAGTTGTTGCTTGATTGCTTTAAAGCTGCAAAAATGCTTCACGCTGTTGCGATGTGTGCTGCTGTATTATGGGAAGCTTGTTTTTTATCAACTCAGCCACAGCTGATCGGATAGTTGATAAGGTTTGGAATTTATACGTTAGCTCAAATTTCCTGTTTTTATGTCGTGTGTTGTGAGAATTGCTGCAGTTTTGTATACATAATTAGCAAAAAATCCACCTAAAAGTTTAACCACCTAAAAGTATAAATACAATTAACCTTAACAGTATGGATTTTTAAGACTTAGCTTCGAATAACTCAGATAGTATTGAATTTTTAAAGAGCTAATAAATTTTAAATGATCTCAATTATACATTTAAATATGTATTGTTTAGGATTAACCTAACTTAATGATACATTTCAATTGATGAATAAATTTAACATCTATTACAAACAAAGATATACAGATTCCTTTCAGACTGGGTTAAGTTTTGTTTAAAATTAAGAACTTGAGAAATAATTTAATATCTCTTCTTTGTTCTTTCTTGGCCTAACGCCCTAAGAGGTCATGTCTGCTATTTTTGGCTTACTAGACTTATTGTTACCGCATAGTTGGATAGGACTGACTCACTATGGACGAACGGCCCAGACGAGACTTGAACCTCGGTCCCTTCGAGTGAAGACCGGCGCCGCTGTCGCATCTACCACCGGGCCGCCCCCGGTCTTAGATTTAATATCTAAAATATCCTAATTTTAGATTTTCAAACACATACTACGAACCTACGATCACTTTGCATGTATCAATACCTGTATTTCTAGCATAGTTCATGTAACTTTAATACTCAAATTAATAAATCCACATCACATTTTCGAGACATTCCTCATCTAATTGTTACTCTTTTGCATTGAGCCTCACTTACATATATGAAGCTACTGCATTCGTCCCGTTGTATGCATGATTCCCACACCCTTAAGTCACAGCTTCCCGAGCCCTCCGCTTATCCGGCCCGACGATCGGCAGTATAATTTAATGGTATCCTGTTTTACAACACCCGGGACGCTCTGGTTTTCGGGGACGCACTTGGCTGGTATCAGAATTTGAAGCGCCATTCGGGACGGATCGACGTAAACTACCATCATTACAACCAACCAGCCCAGAGTCTCCATGCGGGTAAGGGTTTCCAAGCGCTTGCTTTGGGTTCGCTGCCCAACCTTGTTCCATACGAATCCTGACTTCCTGACTCGTTTTAACGGGAGAGATCTCGCGAACCCAGTCACGCTTATCTGATTTCATCACATTCAATTCATTAGCTCCGTTTATCCCGATCGCATCGCCGTAGCACGGTTTCCCGTGCGAGAATCACAACCTGTCGCATCGTCAGAAACGTCAGAAACAATGTTTTGTTCTTTGTTTTGGCTTTTTTTTAGCTCTTCGCTTCTTACCTCTCAATTCCGAGCCGATCTCCCCAGAAGCAGTCACAGGTTCCGATGAGCTTTTTCAATGAAAACTAACCAATTTAAACGCACCATTGAAACCCATTCAAACGATCACACAAGGTTGACGTTCCTGCAACCACGACAGCAGCACACGAGCAGTTTGGTTAAAATTTACACGATCACCATCAGCAGCAAATCGCCACATTCCGGCTGATCATCACCAGCGTGAGCTCTCTCTCTCTCTCGTTCAATTTCAACTCCAGAAGGCCACCGAATCGCGAAATGACCCTTATTTTCCTCCATTGGCAAAGCTCCGGGTGAGAGATGACCAAAAAATTTGTCTCCAAACTTTATAATGACCACCAGGGCCTGGGTATGCTCTGACGAGGACCCAACACGGCGTGGACATGTTCTGCCCCCGGGGGTCTACGCAGTACCGGTTAGTTTACGATAATATCTACCCCCGGGGGACGAGTGTAACGGCACACGGATCGACAGCACTTGTTTTGCATGGTGTTCATGCGATCGAACAAATCCCTCCTTCCGTTTCGATACACTGGTAGAGTTCGCTGGATGGGAGGAAAAATATGACACGTCCAAACCCGGCCTATCCTCAAAGACTTTACAGCCGTTTCATCCGCCTGATCGAACGTTGATTATGCAGAACCTTTGGGATACGCATGGTAAGCATTGATGGGGAGACCTAATTGACGGTTTCCTTCCCCGTTCGTGACTTCCTTCGAAAGAGTCGAAGCTCGAGATTGAAGATCCCGTGTGATGCTGTTGTCATTTGCCAAAAAAAAGTACCGTGCAACAGCTATTCCAGAACTAACGCACCGAGCGAAAACAAAAACCTCCCAAAGGCTTACCTCACGGCGGGATTAATCCAGAAGCGCACCAAGTCGTACGCAAAACACATTCTTTAGTATTTCGTTAATTTGACGAAAGACAGATTCCAGGACGATAAGATACGCTTCTCGTACTACCGTTTGCTTAGCCACAGACAGGCAGAAGAGAACAAAAAAAAAACGCACAGAAAACATGGATGATCCGTGTGCGCAAGCTACCTTAATTGATATAAATTTCCAGTGAAGTCATAATCTTTTACGGACTGACATGTTGTTTCCCCAAATCAATAAATTTGGAGGCGCATAAAAATTTATCTAAATTTTATTGGCGCCCCCGACCTGCTCTCTCTCTCTCTCTCACTCTCTTTGTCTCTCTCTCACTCGTTCGTTTCGCTCAGTGTCTGCACTGATCTCGATCGGACATCGTTAACAGACCGTCGTCCGACCAGAAGGTAGTAGTGACAAGACATTTCGAACCAACATCAATACCGACATCAGACCACAGCTTCTGATGCTCCATTCCAGTTTCCTCCTTTTCTAGCCTGTCCCGATCTCCCGTTCACTAGATCGCTGACACTGGCGCAGTGGCGCAGCAGTCGGCTTCACCGAAATGAACCTATTTTGTGCAATCAAAGAAGATGCCCCGACCAGCACGAACCATGAACACCGGCAGTCAACGGCTCATTAATAGATAATAACTATTTGTTAAAAATTTACATAGCCACATTTTTCATCGGAAGCGTTCCGGCGATCGTATCGCGCCTCGGGATGCCGGCCAGATTATCCTCGGCAGGAGGGAGAGAGTTTGGACCATCGTTGTGTGGCGTTGGTACGGTTTCTGCTACCACCGGAGCTTAGGGAAACGACGCTCGAAACCTTGATGAGATGGAACACACAGGGCGAATGGTGCTACCGGTCGTTTGTTACTTATGTATCTCGACGGAGACATGCTCCATCACATCTTGCCTGCTTGGGAGTTGCTTTGGTCGATGTGTGAAGATCGTTAGGCGAAAATTGATAGGCGAAGCAAATGGAAATCAGGCGCGGCTCATCTAAATGAGCTTCCGTTGTCTAGCTGGAAGCGAAAGGAAGCGAGCTTCTGTGAGATGGAGAAATGATATTTAGCAGGGAATAGATGGAACAGATGGATAAACTTTTATGATAAACGGTTGTCCTCTGCGACAAGTGGCATTATTGAAATTGGGGAATATCGCTCCAAAGTAACAAAATCCTTTAAATTGTCGTGTTCATTCGACGGTTTTGCTCTTATTCGTTTGGCCCGTGGCCCGTAAAAGTAGTGCGTTGCCTGTCTAAAGGGTATTATGCCCGCAGTTCAGCTGAAGGAAGCCATAAATATTTTGAGTACACGATATTTTAATGATTTACGGAGGTATGTTCACCTCCCATTTCCTCTTAGACATTGTGTTATAACGCCTTGCACTGACGTGTTCGAACAAGTGGAGCATTTTCGAGCTTTCATTTCCCCTGTGTTTGAGTTATGACGTTTATCCACTAACCATTTGGAGTTTGACTTCCTTCGAATGTTGGCTTTAAATAATAGAATCTTTGTAGTTTGCTACACTGTCTTGTGAGAGCTTTATATCGTCTTCTGTTGATTATTAGTAACGATAAACTTTAACGTTTTATCGATTTTTTAATATACTTCAACACATTTCTTTCACCATACTAATACTCTGCCGCTCCTTATACAATCATATCAATTTGTTGCTATCAATAAAAGTATCCGAAAATTGCCTTCTACGCGCTCTCCGCACACTTTTTTCAACCTTTCAGCCTAACTGGCCCAATATCTTCAACGCTCCAATCAATTTCGATCGATCCACCACCCAGAAAGCGTCACCAACTGTAACACTGTGAGGCAGCGTTAGTGCGATGTGAACCAAAGACCAGATAATGTCCCCCGGATGCTAATGAGCAAACTAATTGGTCGAACGCGAACGGTACGGATTTTCGTGTGGGATTTCGGTGGGAGCCTCCGATCGCCCTTACCATCCAGCGTCCTCCCATCGCCACCTCGCAAGAGAAGTCAAATCGGGAGCCCAATTTTCTAGATAGTTTACGATCTTCCTGCGTGCGTGTCCCTCTCCGTTTCGACACGCACGAAAAATCGCGCAGACGTACCTTGTGGCGCTTCTGCCAGCGTCAATTTTCGGAACGCGACCGCCGCGAAACAGATAAAGCCGGTCAAGGACGGTGTCGGCCAGTCGGCAGGCAGGCAAGAGTCTGGCTGAGGCCGATTTTCCGGCCCATAATTCGGGACCGTGCTGTTTTGCATGCCCGACAGCGCCCGGGCCGATGTGGCCACCGGCAGTTGATGATTTTGGCGCACGAAATGACGTGGTTGGCTTCGGTTTGAGTGAGGCGAGCGCATGCGAAAGTTATAAACCACCGGATTAGCATAATACAAGTGTAGTTTACACGTACGTAATTATGCAAATTTTTGTTTTGACTTCAGACGATTTTTGGACGGTTTTGTTTGAGTCTGTGCAGGCGGCTGGGTTTGAGGTTGCTTTGGACACTTTGGGTTTGGGAACATTGCACGGTGCTTGTCCGAGACACATCACTGGACAAAAGTTTGTCCAGTTTGGTTGACGACAGTCGTTTCGGTTCTTGATTCTTTTTTTCCTCCCGTCTCCCTGTTATTCTTCTCCTTACGCCCTTCGATATCCTGCACAAACACACACACACAGCTCAAAAGAGCAATTTTCGACCGCGAACTAAAGCACCGTAATAATGAAGGGCTTTTAACTTCCAGCAGGACTCGCGCCACTTTTTCACAGTAACAAGGATAAACACCAATCACACCGTTCTGCACGGAAGAGAAAGAAAACTCCCTTAAATACCGGTCGCCGCCGTACGTAAATGTTCAGTTCCACTCAGGCCGCGCTCCAAAAGTGTTAAAATCGTGATTTCTTGATTTGATAAAATCGAGCATTTTCCTCTTCGTTCGGTGCGACTTTTCCACAGCCCCGTAACCTCCCCCATTAGTCTCTCGCGCCTTTTACCGTGCCGTGTGTTACGATTAATGGAAGGAAGAGCCAAACACACACAAAACAAAAAACAAATCCCGGCACAGTGCCGTTGGACCCCATTTCCCAATCATGATCGGAACATTCAAACGACAAGGCAGGAAGAACCTTTTTACAAAGTGTGAGCGCCTCGTGAAGACATTTAAATGTAACGGCCGATTTGCACGCTAGCCGAAAGATATTATCGTACCGCGTTCGACTGCTTACCGAACTTCAATTGCGCCAGCATGAATGCTTGAACGGAGGCGCAAACTGCGCTAGGTGTGACATTTCGGTGCGATGAATGGTTCAAATTCACAGCAAAACAATCACCCGCCGAAAGTGTCCACCGAAAATGCTGTGCCCTTTAACCGGAGCTGCTGGCGTTTGGTAGCAGTAAAATTATTTTAATTAAGATAATTTCATATTTTATTCATCGCGCTGGTGGAATACATTTTAGGGCAACCTTTTGAGCCTGGCGTTGGGCGGCAGGCTGAACCGTTTTAGAGCGCGTTACGAAAAAATGCGCTCTGCTCTGATGATGATGTATTTCCTCCCAACAAACAACGCCCACCAACGGAACGGCGTCAACGCATGAAACATTATCGCGTCAGATCGACGATTCAGATACGGCGATACGCGTAGTGCCAAAAGTGTTTGGCCCCCGACGTGAGTTCTGTTTAGGTGTGTGTGTGTGTGTGTGTGTGTGTGCGAGCGTATGCATATGCCCCATACACCTGAGATTTCAGTTTTCCAAAAGAAAGGGTGTCCAAGATAAGCCAGCTTGATGAAACGGAAGCTTATTGCGTGGGGGAACTACCACTTCGCACCTTAATTAGAACATGAGCAGGACATTAGCTTGTACGTCAGAGAGGCATAATGGGCTCATTAGGTACGTAGTCATTGTTTTGGTGCTTAATTTTAACAGTTCTGCGAATGCGTTACGTGTAAAGATATAAATTTAAAAAAATATGGAAGATCTTGTTGAAGGCTTGTTCTGTTGCTATCTGATTTTATCTGATGCAAGCTAAGGTGCTGGTAATTTTTAGATCGTTGGAGCTACACTTAGAATCCTTATTAATATAAGGATATTATATTAATTATTCAATTATTCTTCTGGAGTTTTGTACATATCTTTAACTATTTCACTTGATCCAATTTTTTATCCAAACTTCAAAATAAGACGAAAAAAGTTTACTACTCTAATTCACTATCATTCTTGCTGTCTAGAGACTTTAAACTACTAAGGATTACTATGGAAGTGTACACATAAAAAATGGGGTGAATGTTGAATTATTTATTAAAATATTATAGAAAAATAAACAAGAATAACATTATAATGGAGTTATTTCCTCAAATTTATGTTGACGTAAACAATTTACAGCAACATAAAGAAAAATGAAAATTGATACCATTTCAAAATTGTAAAAAAAAAATACAAAACATGTTATAAAGATTTGTCAGAGACAAAGATAGAAACGCAAACAACTTTAAGGATTCAGTTGTTTTATTCGCAAAGGATTCGCAAAGGATTTAGAATTATAAAGGTATTACAATCATCATTTTACGCGAATGTGATCGTGTTGCTCAACCTTTGTTTATTCTTTAGGCACGCAACAAATGTTTAATAAACCTTTGACTGCACATAAAGCTAGCTTCAAAATATTTATTAGAAACAATATTTTTTAACTAACAAAAATAGAACCAAAACATAAGTTTGATTACATTTCAAGGATTCAGCAAGAAAGAAATGTGTACTATACTTCAATTTCTAAATCAATTGCAAATTAAAAAACAATATTTGTTCTGTAGTAATTGTCATTAAATGATTTCTTTAACTCAATTTATAAGATTTTAACAAAAAAAAATAGTTTATCACATTCATATAAAATGGTTTTCAATCTTCCCTCTCCGGCCATCATATTATAAATTAAATAAACAATAAAATATTTGTTTTCCCTAACTTATGCTGTATCAACTTCCAGAGCGTCATTACTGTGTTCCTTGTGTTTCAAGATTCGACCCACTTTGTTGATTAATTGTCCTATTTTGTTCATTTAGATCCTTACTGTTTTGTACATTGTATATTGTTGACAAATTAAAATTTCCTCAACAATTCTCTTTCAAGTCAAAGATAACAAATTCATCATTGCTTTCAAAACAATTCCATTTCAATTAAATTTATAAAATTTTGTTAGCAGCTACAATGTGACCATACTTTACCTTATAATGAAACGGCAAGAGAATCTAATAAAATAACACAGCATACGCCGGGCTGATCTGGTGCTGATGATTTTCGGTTAATCTACTACACCAATTTACAGTTTAACTAACAACACAATTTCCCTTAGTATTTATTTGTTGAACACAGCACCACTTTTCAATGCACTCCACTTTGCACTCCAGTCAACAGCATTCAACCATTCAATCCACACCTCCAGAATTGTTATCACATTACCAACAACACCAGCTTTCCCACACGCACAGCGTTCGCGCTCAAAACATCACACTGAATCTTCGCACGGAAAGCAAACAACCTAGAACCGAATCAGAACCGTTCCAAAACACGGCAACGCAACGTCTCGCAACGCACTGGAAACACACGTACCACGTCCAACAGCAGAGCCTACGATCGTCGTCGGTTTCGCGCCCGTTCGCAACCACATTCCAGGCACTAGTGGTCAGGGGCTGGCAACGTAACTCCACGGTATCCTCGCAGCGTTCGACAGTCTGGGCCGTCGTGCTGTCCGGTGGTAAAAAAGAGATCGCACCAGTCACGCGCACCCTTGGCCGTCTCGGAATCGAGGGGTTGGATTTCGAGGGCACAAATCAGCTCGAGCACATTGCGTAAGGGATGAGAATCGGCTCGGCAAGGGTGCGTGAGTAGAACAGTCTGTTCTGTACACCTGTTTGCCAAAGCAGGATAACAGTATGACAGTCCAGTGTTAGCCAATGAAGAGGGTAGCTCACGGTTTTCACTCCCAGACTGTTTGGCCGTATGGGTAGCGAGAACGGTGGCAAGTTCCGGTTTCGGTTCCAGCGCCAGCGCAGGCGTAGCATAACAAATAGAAACGGACATGCAACGTGTGCCCTGATCTCATCACCCTCCACCCCTTTCCCCTTCCCACTCCTTGCTCATCGATGTGCGTGCGTATTTTAATGTTGTTTCGATAAATTGGCCGTTTTGTTTTCCGGACCCTTTTCCACTACTGCTTTCCATCAACTTCTACCACCACCACACGCTTGAGATAGTAAACTTTACTTGTTCGCCATATTTTCCTTACCAAGAGCTCTCTAGGCAACAGACTGGGAATCGATTCGAATACCATGGGAATTAAATTGAACTAGAGAAGCCATGGAAGTGGTGCTTGCGAAGCGATTGAAATCTCTGCTTCCCCAGGTTACTCGGATGATTATTTGGAGCAGAAACAAATGCCCAAAATGGTAGACATCTTACGACAGGTCTTTTAAACTTCCTTCCTTTGACTGTATGTTTCTTCAGCTTCAAATGCCTGTCAAATAAATTAATGAAAGACTGGCACAGGTGTTTCAACTAAGAAAGTTAAGGAAAACATATTTTACTACCGATCACTGATCGATAACTGGTACAGGAAGTGTTGTATCATTTCTCTCTGCCTGATTGTTTACACATCGTACAGCCAGGACGGATAAGGTTAATTAAAACAGCCGGAAAAAACGGACTATTTCTAATAAACAGTTTCACCGCAAATTGGTCTTTGGAGATGAATAAACCCTAAATGAATTGGGAATAGATTGTTTAAAATTGGCAACACATTCAATAATTTGAAAATAGCCTTCATTGCACCATTTAAAATTCTCAACTTTTTTTATGTTACTTTAGCATTAGCATCTTTGAAAAGTCTTCAGTATTATTTTATCAGTAACTGGATAGCCAGTCCTGAATTTGGAAATACATTCCAATATCGTCTTTTGTTAGCAAGTGATTATTATTATTCTGATTTTGAATCAATTGTTCAAACAGTCAGAAATTTAAGGTCACAAATCCATCATAGCTCATCATCATAGTTTTGAATATGCTGTAGAATTATTATTAAAGAATTCCTATATTATCAGGTCTATAAATAAGTTTTGATGGTTTTGATATATGCGACGTTCATTTAACATTTTTACTTTAGTAAAATCTAGCAACACTGTTATTTTGAAGTGTCATCTTCAGGGTTTATTTGCCCCTAGCTGCCATTTCATCAATTAGTAAACAAATTATTTTCCGCGTGGTTGCAAAATGAATACATTCGATTCAGAAAAAAATTTTTTTTACCGGGAATTCTCCTTCATTACTTTGTGATGAAAACTTCGTCCACCGAGACCCATCGTATAGTGAGGGAATACCATGGCAATCACGCTTTATCGGAAAGAACGTGCGAAAGGTGATTTCAACGGTATACAAGTGGAAATTTTAGTATGGAAGACGAAGAACGCTCATATGGTCCATTTTGGTGGGACCAGCTGGATGTGGTGTACCACGAAGTGCTGGAACCAAACGAAACCATCACGGGTGTCGTTTAACGACGACAACCTAAGCGTCACGCGACCAGGCATGACAAAGTAATGCTGCTGGTCTATAAAAAAGGGATAAAAATATTAAAAAATATTTTACTAATTGAAAGTGTAAACTGGACACCCTAGAACAGCTAACAATTTATCTTGGTCAAATTATATTACCATTGAACACACTCAACTGTAGAATCTTCAGCTCAATGGTTTAGGGTATCAAATCTGAACTATGGATACCATTACCTCTCGACTGCTCTAAAACTTAATTGTGTTTCACACCAAGAAATTGATTCGAAAATTAAAAGACATTCCATAAAACTGAAACTTCAAATTCGAAACGTTTGTAAAAACAAAAAACACTTATATTCAGTAATCTAATTATAATGTCACCCACAGCGCCCTGTATCATCCACCGCTTAGAAGTAATTGTACATGGACAAAAGGCCAAACATTCCCACGATCCATTCCTCCGCCAACTGCTCTTTCGCCACCCGTCCCTTCTGCAACACCATGTAACAGCGTTTCGACCTGTCACAAAACCACTTCTGCCCCCGTGAAAAACGTTTTCAGCTGCTCGATAACCCTCGTGGATGGCTAGGTACGTTTGGATGGGTAGGTACGTTTGCTCGATAAATGTCACTTCCGTCGCCGCTCGCAAAGGGTGGCTGTCTCGGCCACGGAAGAAGCATTTGAAACGGTTTGAACGGTCGAAGGGATTCCGTTCAGGACACGCTCGCCCCGTAGAGAGTTCCAGTCGATTATGTTGTCCTTGGTGCCCAGCATTAAACGGACGTTGAAATGAAGCGGTTGGTCTGTGTCGGTTATGTATGCTTATGCTGCAGTGTGTGAGAACTGAAATGGTTGCCCTGAGGGCGGAGCTTAGCGTACAAGTTGCGGCTGTCAGAGCGAGAGAAATAGCGCACTGCCATACTTCACACAAAGCGTTGGAGTTTAACATTTCTTTTCTCAGTTCCGTTGATAATGTTCCACTAAAATTTAACTTAAATGGCTTTAATGAGACTAAAGAAATTGGATCTTTTTCAAGAACATTACGTTTAGGTTGAAAAGAAAATATAACAATCGAATTGTCAAACGGACCATTCTTAAAAAATGGTGAATAGATCTTAATAATTCAAAAAGATGAAAATTCATGGAAAACTTATAAACATAAACTAATTTTTAGATTTCCATTAAAACAACACAACATTGGTAATAAAAATATTCGTTTTGTAAATAAAAATTTGTTAATTAATTATTGTGCTGATTAGAACAATCAGCGTAGCCGTGGCCGTTATTAAATGAAGAATCCTGATTACATTCTTATTATTTCATTACTTCATCTCAATCAGGTAATAAGGGATAAGGATAATAAGGGCTATAGGATCATTAAACAATTAACAAATTATATAATCAGATAGATAATTTTTGTACAATTTATAAATGAAGTTTTCCTTTAGGACGGCCTGGTCATATTGTTTAGGCTAATTAACAATTACAATACGAATCACATTGGTTTAGAGACGTTTCCTCCTCCGAACCGTGAAAGGTCGCCTCATTTCGGGTGAATATGTAAAAATGTTATTCTAACTAATTATTTCCTGCTACTGCTCCAACAAATAATCAATTGAGACTCATATTTTTTTTTCCTATTTTGTCTATTTTGTCTAATATCTTAATCTTTCTTCTTCTTCTTCTTCCTTGGCACCACAACCTCGTGAGGTCTTGACCTGCTATTGCTAGCTCTCTATGACTTAGTTTTACCCGTAGCTGGATAGTCAGTCCTGCGTACGGGGAGGCGGCCCGCCGGGATTCGAACCCCGGTCCTGCCGTGTGAAGACCGACGCCGTTATCGTATACACCACCGGGCCGCCCCCTAATATCTTAATAAATATTTCAATTGAAACTTCTTCTTCTTCTTCTTCTTCTTTCTTGGCCTAACGACCTCTAAGGTCATGCCTGCCATTTCTGGCTTACTAGACTTATTGTTACCGCATAGTTGGATAGTCAGTCCTCACTATGGGGGAACGGCCCAGATAAGACTTGAACCCCGGTCCTGCCGTGTGAGGACCGGCGCCGCTGTCGCATCTACCAACGGGCCGCCCCTATTGATTGAAGCTATTAAAATCAAATCTTAAGAGTAGATATTGGGGGTATACCGTAACTTCAATCTATCTTATAATTACTTAATTTGCTCGATCATTACGTGATTTTGTTTTGCTTATTTTATATGAATATAAACCTGTAGTGCTGGTTACTAAACATATTCTGTTATAATCTATAACAGAACTCAATACAGTGTTTCTCACTTGATAATGCAAAGTTACCTATGATTTTTGCAAACGCTCCATACGAAATCGTATGTAGCGTTTGCAAAAATCATAGGTAACTTTGCATTATCAAGTGAGAAACACTGTAAGATCTATCTATTATAATTTGTATTTATGTTTAGATTTACATTTATCTGTTCTTTTTTTTCCTTTTGAGTATACATTTTCTTGCAAATCTAAGCTTAGTGCTTGTATTGATGATATCCCTGTATAACATGTAATCTAATAAATTCAATAAATTTCTCATACGTCTTCACAGATATTTATTTCGTTGCATACTTTATTCAAAACAATAACCACAAAAAATCATTTCACCTGCTCACATCCGTGCTAAAAGGCGGGAATTTATAAATACCCGTTCATTTCCGATTTTCTACCGACACAGTCACCTTTATTTCTGTTCACAGGATCTTCCTTTCAAAAAGATAAATGGACACATCGGAACGGAAGTTGCTCCAATTCGACACGGCGATAGCAACAAATTGCCAACGTTATGAAACTGTTTCACATTGTACCATGCAAAAGGAACGATGAAAAGTCTTCCTGTTGCCCAAGATTACCACAAAATTCATCCTAGGGGAAGAAAACGATCAAGCAACAGAGCACACAGCAACACACGACCGAATCCGGCAACCTGCAGCCGGAGCCTGATTGATTGACGAAACGCACCCGGAGGACTGAAATGTAACGGCAAACGGTGTGAGGTGCAATGGATTTAGAGGCGCAGTGCCACACACAAATGGATGGAGAAACGGTTACACTCGTCCTCGCAATTCTTCTGTTTTGTTTTCTCCCATCGAATCAAACAGGCAGACGGCAGCAATGCCACAACATAGCAATTATCCTAATGTACCCAAAAATGAGTCTCCCATCAATGTTGAGTGATCTTTCGCTTCTCCTAACCTATCCCCTGCGTGCTGCTTAAGACGATCCTCCACCTATATAAGCTACGATACGTTACGGACGCGTCAAAAGTTACATTCTGCTGGATTTTCATCTGCTCATAATAGCTTTACCTTGGATAGGCTCGGTTTAATCGGGCCCTATAGTTTTCGTTTTGTCTTATAACAGGAAGAGTATTTTTTACAAAGCTTGTGTCACCGTTACGGCTAATGTCCTACCTTCAACTTCCGTAAAAAAGGAGAAATGGAAGCTCAGTTCAAACACGAGGGCCAGCCCCAAAAGTTAACGCTAAGGCAGCTGTGAAAGAAAAACGAACCAACACCTAAGCAACAGCCTGAGCAAAGCTTCTGTTGTTAATGATGATGCTTCTGCTTGTGTTGGTGGGGTGGAGTTATGCTCCAAATGTGCTTGCTTGAAAGCTTTCGATGGAGCTTTCGCGTCGAGCAAACGGGGTATGTTTGAAGTTTGTATAGCTGCAGGCGTAATTTTGATAGGTGTTGCTAAATAATTTATAAATGCTATTTCAACTAGTTTATTAATGTTGTCAATATGTACAATAATGTTGTCATATTAAAAGCACTTTAATATTTTGTTGTTCAGTAATTTTATTTCAAACAACACATTAATTAAAAGCAACATGACCAGGTCGTTCTTATTGAATAACAAAAACTACGCTACATTAATAGTGTGATGTGAAATGTGAAGAGTTCGAAAAACATAATTGACAGCAAGAAGATCATCCGCAAGTTAGCTACGAAAATAATACCTACATCTTCTGGAACATAATCCGACTCGTCCAAATCACTGCTTCTCGACGAATCCTTCAATTATTTTCGTCACACAACATCGCTCTTCTCGAATCAATCTTTGCGCTACCGGCAACAGACACACACAGACCGTAAAGCTTCTGTCTGAACGTGTCCTGGGCGGTTGTCCAGAACCTACGTATGATTACATCTAAAGAAACGAGTCTCAAATCAAAGGGGGCAAACGCAACAAACTGCAGCTCAAACATGCAGACCGTTTCGACGTAATTGTCATGTAGAAGAGGCTGAATGTTCGCCTGCCTATGAGCAATCATCTCTCGGGCCGTTCTGTCTCTCTAACTCTGAAAAAAAAAATGCAACATCCAACGATTTGCTGCTCCAAATCATAACCGACGCGATATTAGAGCATTCAAAACAAACGAACCCTTCGGGCCATTGTGGAGGAGGTTTCGGCATTATCACAATTTCGCCACTATCGCATTAGATTTCCAACCGGATTTTGACTCCTGTAAGGAAGGCGCATCCAACATTCCACCAGACGAAACGCTTACGGAAGCCTGCCAAAATATGCCAATACAGTCTCGGCTATTTCGGGATACCTTCCGGGCATGATGCGGGGGACGATAATTAGCATATAAATGAACGACCAAGATCGCTTTTTCGCTGTTTTCGTCCATCCAGCTATGCAGGTAGAGAAAATTCGCTTTATGCTGCATGCCTACATTCTGTGCGTGCATCAGTGAACAGCCGAGCTATACGCATGCTCTGCGAAGCTGGACGAAACATCATTGTGCAGCAAACGTTTTCGTCGCGTTCTCTAGACTGCATTTCGACTGTAATTTTATTCATTAGGATGTCCCGGGTCCGGTATGATTGGTGGATGGAGTCCACCTTCATAATGTGGTAGCGCTTGGACGTTTTTATTCGGTCACCGCTTTGAAACTAACTACTTTTTGATTAAGTACAAACGCAAACACGCACCAACGCTACAATGCGAGCCGCACACATCAGGCAACCTTGGATTAGGATTTTGGTGGGCGAGTGGTTGATGTTGCGCCCTCGAGCGAAATACGTCTCGAGCACAATTTAATTCGTGCCGCTGCGTATGATTGAAGCAATTTTACTCTTTTAACATTTCAGACTGCTCTCGTTTTTTTTACTATGCATTCTGCTGAGTCGTTCTCGGATGAGCATAGCTGGCTTATGGAGGCGAAATACACCACAACATCTTTCATTTAAATCCCAGCAAAACGGCGGTTAAATTAAAACGCTTGTAAAACTACATTTAATTGCGCTACCGGCAACAGACACACACAGACCGTAAAGCTTCTGTCTGAACGTGTCCTGGGCGGTTGTCCAGAGCCTACGTATGATTACATCTAAAGAAACGAGTCTCGAATCAACGAGGGCAAACGCAACAAACTGCAGCTCAAACATGCAGACCGTTTCGACGTAATTGTCATGCAGAAAAGGCTGAATGTTCGCCTGCCTATGAGCAATCATCTCTCGGGCCGTTCTGTCTCTCTAACTCTGAAAAAAAAAATGCAACATCCAACGATTTGCTGCTCCAAATCATAACCGACGCGATATTAGAGCATTCAAAACAAACGAACCCTTCGGGCCATTGTGGAGGAGGTTTCGGCATTATCACAATTTCGCCACTAACGCATTAGATTTCCAACCGGATTTTGACTCCTGTAAGGTAGGCGCATCCAACATTCCACCAGACGAAACGCTTACGGAAGCCTGCCAAAATATGCCAATACAGCTAATGTCCTACCTTCAACTTCCGTAAAAAAGGAGAAATGGAAGCTCAGTTCAAACACGAGGGCCAGCCCCAAAAGTTAACGCTAAGGCAGCTGTGAAAGAAAAACGAACCAACACCTAAGCAACAGCCTGAGCAAAGCTTCTGTTGTTAATGATGATGCTTCTGCTTGTGTTGGTGGGGTGGAGTTATGCTCCAAATGTGCTTGCTTGAAAGCTTTCGATGGAGCTTTCGCGTCGAGCAAACGGGGTATGTTTGAAGTTTGTATAGCTGCAGGCGTAATTTTGATAGGTGTTGCTAAATAATTTATAAATGCTATTTCAACTAGTTTATTAATGTTGTCAATATGTACAATAATGTTGTCATATTAAAAGCACTTTAATATTTTGTTGTTCAGTAATTTTATTTCAAACAACACATTAATTAAAAGCAACATGACCAGGTCGTTCTTATTGAATAACAAAAACTACGCTACATTAATAGTGTGATGTGAAATGTGAAGAGTTCGAAAAACATAATTGACAGCAAGAAGATCATCCGCAAGTTAGCTACGAAAATAATACCTACATCTTCTGGAACATAATCCGACTCGTCCAAATCACTGCTTCTCGACGAATCCTTCAATTATTTTCGTCACACAACATCGCTCTTCTCGAATCAATCTTTGCGCTACCGGCAACAGACACACACAGACCGTAAAGCTTCTGTCTGAACGTGTCCTGGGCGGTTGTCCAGAGCCTACGTATGATTACATCTAAAGAAACGAGTCTCGAATCAACGAGGGCAAACGCAACAAACTGCAGCTCAAACATGCAGACCGTTTCGACGTAATTGTCATGCAGAAAAGGCTGAATGTTCGCCTGCCTATGAGCAATCATCTCTCGGGCCGTTCTGTCTCTCTAACCCTGAAAAAAAAATGCAACATCCAACGATTTGCTGCTCCAAATCATAACCGACGCGATATTAGAGCATTCAAAACAAACGAACCCTTCGGGCCATTGTGGAGGAGGTTTCGGCATTATCACAATTTCGCCACTATCGCATTAGATTTCCAACCGGATTTTGACTCCTGTAAGGAAGGCGCATCCAACATTCCACCAGACGAAACGCTTACGGAAGCCTGCCAAAATATGCCAATACAGTCTCGGCTATTTCGGGATACCTTCCGGGCATGATGCGGGGGACGATAATTAGCATATAAATGAACGACCAAGATCGCTTTTTCGCTGTTTTCGTCCATCCAGCTATGCAGGTAGAGAAAATTCGCTTTATGCTGCATGCCTACATTCTGTGCGTGCATCAACGAACAGCCGAGCTATACGCATGCTCTGCGAAGCTGGACGAAACATCATTGTGCAGCAAACGTTTTCGTCGCGTTCTCCAGACTGCATTTCGACTGTAATTTTATTCATTAGGATGTCCCGGGTCCAGTATGATTGGTGGATGGAGTCCACCTTCATAATGTGGTAGCGCTTGGACGTTTTTATTCGGTCACCGCTTTGAAACTAACTACTTTTTGATTAAGTACAAACGCAAACACGCACCAACGCTACAATGCAAGCCGCACACATCAGGCAACCTTGGATTAGGATTTTGGTGGGCGAGTGGTTGATGTTGCGCCCTCGAGCAAAATACGTCTCGAGCACAATTTAATTCGTGCCGCTGCGTATGATTGAAGCAATTTTACTCTTTTAACATTTCAGACTGCTCTCCTTTTTTTGGCTTCAGACTGCTCTCGTTTTTTTTACTATGCATTCTGCTGAGTCGTTCTCGGATGAGCATAGCTGGCTTATGGAGGCGAAATACACCACAACATCTTTCATTTAAATCCCAGCAAAACGGCGGTTAAATTAAAACGCTTGTAAAACTACATTTAATGACACTCTTTGTACGGTACGATTATGATTCGCAAGAAACGTTTAGCGTGCGTCGAACAAACGGAAGACCACGAAACAGATTGCAAACAGAAAAGCGTCATTATGTTTGCTGGTAGTGAAATTAATGCCTAATGATGGAGTTTGTTTGCTAAAGCATGAGTAATATCGGGTTCATATTATGAGATATTTAGGGAACGCAATAAGCTTTGCTGGTTAGTAGTTTTAGTACTGTTACTGTTTAGTACTGTTTAGCACTGTTACAAGGCCCTCGACAGGAAGCCCTCTAATATTTGGCTCGTAACCCGAGGACCCTTATACGAGATATGTGGCGGGTTCCTAGTTATTCATCTATTCCACGCAACGTTAGGTTAGCCACAGTTCTTACTATGAGTTTTAAGTCTGAACGAAGATGTCCGAAAGAGCCAGGCATACCCTGAACTCAGTGTTATCAGTGGTGGATTAAACCCCGCCTTAAGCGAAATGGAATTTGGGGGTCTCTAACACATTCAATCCGTTGAAAGAGCCAAAGACAGAAGCCTCTTATAGAGCTTATCTACCGATGTCGATATGTGCAGAGCCCTTAAACATTCGGGATCCCAAACATCTGCTAAGTTTACTTATACTATAATCCATGGCTAAAATGCCTTTTATAAGCACTTTTAAATGAGCAACGATATCTCATTTCTGTAGAAAACCGTTAACATATAACAGGGTAACCATCTTTGTAAATGGCGAAAAAATCTCCACAAAGACAACGTGGACACATTTATGCAAAACTCCCTGTCATGACCTGAAAAAAATGTCATTTGAAATGCTCCTAACCGACCGCTGCAACGAGCAATAGAAAATTTAGAGCAAAACTCAATTGAAGGAGCTTATTCAATCATTCTGTATCCAATAAGACACAGTCATTGCTCATCCAAAAACAGTGGAAAAATACGATCATTCAATATTACAACCGCTATGGCTTATGTCGTTAAACTTTGATATCTTTTAACAGAAATTAGATTCGTAAGATAGTTTTTTGTCCTACTGATAACTGTTTATTTCCTCTGAATATTTGTAGCTCTCGTGTAGCTCTGAAAACTAGACGCTTCCACCATTAATACATTCAAAAGAACTTAATAAGCATGATTGGTTACTAATCTTCAACAAAAAAAAAATCCAAAATTCTCATAGATGTTTGTGCCCCAACGAAACACAGTTTTGGAACCATTCTTCATTCACCTGTTAAATATAAATTAATCCATCCGAAATGATTTATTTGCCATTTTTTGATATCTTGTTCCATTAGTACCCAACAGCCCAATTAGGCGTGGGTTCGCCACATCGCCCCAATAGAATATTCAACAATTCTCACTTCATTATCCTTTTGCAGCAGGAACCAAGAGGTTTGCTATTTCATGGCCACCGCTAACGCGTTGTTGTATCAGCTGGAAAATATTTACAGCACAATAAGTATGCTGTCCACTCGGTCCGTCGTAATCGAGATAAGCACCGCGATGTGCATAATTCACATGATGGATTTCTCTTGCCATTCTATCCGTTGCTCTGCCTAATTGACCCATGCACATGCACAAACCTGTGCCGTTCATAATTCATCAAAAATTCTGCCCATCGAGATCATCAATATTCATTCGACCGGCTCTATTTCCACCGAAGAGTCCACTTTCTGCGATGTTTCTAGCGATAGGGTCAATAGAATTTGGAAACGGGAGTAGAATTTATGCAAAAAAGACTGCTCTCTGGGGTTTGTTGCTGTTCTGCCTTCCAACATCGCTGGCCACATCACATCCATCAAACATTCCACCGCGTCGCGAACTGGTCATAATTCACCGAACCCATCAGCCCAAAACCTAACAGAGAGTCTTCACGCACGCACCAACACCGAAGGGATCTTTTTGCTGTGGCTGTGGAACAGATTGAGTGGCTTGCGTGTTCATGGTTCCTTGTTCTGTAAAACCAACCATTGCCACACGGAACGCATCCCCGAACCCCGAATACCGCTCAATTGCCCATTAATCTTGCTGTTCACACTATGTCAAATCTGAAAATAATAAACTTCCCGCTTGTGTGTGTGTGTGTGTACACAATCACACCAGCAGGTCACCAGATCGTACGGGGAAGGATCCCTTCCGAACACCAGCACCTTGGTCCTTGATCGCTTTCAATTATGTGCAAAAAGTCAAACAAAACCACAACCATCCAGTTGGTTTCCAACCGCACAGGGAAGGGACACACACTCTGTGTAAAAGGTAGCAGATAAAGGACGGCCCCGACAGCGAGAAACGAGCGGCAGAGGCAGTTAAATATAAATGTTTATATTATTCAGTGAAATAGGTCTAATATTCGCCCGTCCAACGCTATCCCCTTTGCTAGCTTTCTGTCGTATAATTTCCACTCGGAACACTTCGGATAATTTATGATGGCTGACAACGATACGGCTAAATCTCTAGCATGCACGGGCCAGGCCTATGTCTTTGAGCCCGTGTCTGTTTGTGGTGGACCTTGCAACCCAAACGCATTGTCCCAAACAGTCCAACAATATAAACAACGAAAAAAAAATGGTGCGGTTGTTGTGCCACAAACAAAACAACACGAGTTACCGGTACAAAACGATGGATTAAACGATGACTTTATTAATGCCTCTTTCTCTTCCAATCGTATCGTTGGATGATTCGCTGGGGTTTGTTTTCCCAAATGCTGCTGCACGTTCGAACCGCAACAATTAATGTGACAACTTCCTCGTAGTGTGTATGTGCGTACAATCGCATGGAATGGTTAACAATTCGATTGCAGGCCGTAGCAGCAAAGACGAGAAAGATCACGGTGCTGAGTAGTGAAATAACTTATAGGGCTCAAATCGTTTGCGTGGTACGAGGGACTGAATGTTATGCTTGGGGTCGGTTCCCAGTTCCCATCTTCAGCATCCGAGCGTTGAAGAGCAATAATTGTGTTGCTGGTGATAATATATTACAAGATAATTGGCTGAACATATGCGTTCATTTTTGAACGTTGATTTGGTTCCCTTTCTGTGGATCGCTTTGTTGACATACTTTCGTTTGTTGTGGTTGATGTAATAGAATTGCTAATGGAATAAAATCATTTGCTTTTGCTAAGAAGACCTATGAGAGCCTAAATTAACAAGGAAATAGTGCAAGATAACGAAAATTATAAAGCAAAGCATGTTTCAAACTCATTCTAAGCTAAGTGTCAGAGCGAATGCCTTACATTACCTCAGTTTGATGAAATGAAGAAATTAAGATATTGGAACCTTCTTCTTCAGTCTTGGTCTAACGAACGCTTAGGTCATGCCTGCCATTTTTGGCTTGCTAGACTTATTGTTACCGCATAGTAGGATAGTCAGTTCTCACTATGGAGGAACGGCCCAGATGAGACTTGAACCCCGGTCCCGCCGTGTGAAGACCGGCGCCGCTGTCGCAACTACCATCGGGCAGCCCATATATTGGAACCTTGTTGCTTTTTAATTTGGTAAAACTATCATAATTTAGATACAGATCAACAAAGGTAGTAGCAGGCACAAACTTCCTCAACTTAATTGTTTATTTGAAAAAGAATCAGGATTTCTTTATTCTGACGACAAATTTGGTGTTTATAAATATACTGCTACCAACATTGAGTTTAAATATTTGAATATGTTAATATGATATGTAACTTGAAAACCTGAAGACTAAATGGCTCAAAGTAAACAAAGTACACAAGAAAGATAACATTAAAGTCAAAATTGTTTTTGAAATCGAGGATCAACAACAATGTAACTATCCAGAAAGTCGTTAAAACAAAATATTCCAATCACATACATGAATATTACGCTGGATTCCCACAAAACTGGAACAAAGCAACTTACATCGTACTGTACTAAATATTATTCTCTGGTGATAACCTAACTCATTTGACTGCATCACATCGATAAAGTAACAAAACATGGTATAACACTTGATCGACTTTAAGGTATTTACGTTACTTTGGTTTCTTCATTTTAAAATCAATATTTAATCTTTACAAAACAGCATTCCATATTTAATGTACTAGCTTCCTTTCACCTGCAGCGAATATAAAACTAAAACTCATCTTTGTGTTGATGTAAGCAAACGAAGAAAAAGAGAACTTTCAGCAAGCTCTTCAAAAAAACAGAAGAACACACGATCGAGAACCGCAGGAAGAAAACATCATCCCAACCACTCTGACCGTAGCCCAAAACTAAAGGCGTTGAAAACTGATTTCCCGCCCCGATAAGCTGCACCGAAACTACGCTTTCAGGACACCGACACCGTGGCTTTGCGTTCCGAGAAAAAATTAAGAACAATTCAATAAACTCTAAATTTATGTTGCACTGACCTTGTCCCAATATCCGAAACATTCGTAATGGTGATGTTGGCTCGTGCCCGTTATGCTTTGGTTCGGACGTCCCGGCGGCATGAGCCGTTGATCGTCGCTCGTTTGTTTGTCGAAAGATCGTCCAGCTGATAATCCCGACGATGTTCGGGACTTCTAGTCCCAATCAGCTAATCAACTCGACAAGCTCACCGGGACGGGACCATTGGTCAAGTGTGGTAGCAATGTTGGCTAGTTTGTTTAACATTTGTCCGACGCTTCCTTACGCTCGTGCGTTCTTATTATTTTATCCGCGATCGTACGAACGATTCGGTTTGTTTTGCAGCATTTTCTAAAAATTGCTTTATTGCATCTCTTGTGGTCAAGATCCGGGACCCGTACAAGGTGCACCGGGAAAAAGTCTGCTCGATATCATCAACTGGGTCTTAAGATTTATGACTTTGCTGACGGTCATCTCAATGCAGTTTCTTACGCGTTTCCTGGGACTCTGTTGATCGTACCGCGTACAGATTGCCAACGCAATGCCTTCCGGGCAAATTTATAGACGCAAAGGTTTGCGAACAGCTCAACCATGGGTCCTCCATAAATTCTAAAACAAGCTGCAAAACGTTGCCCAAACATGATGGGTTGTAGGATGACCATTATAATGGGATGATTTGTTGGGCCAGCTAAACGTTACATCCGCACGAAAATCGGCCCAGAAGATTCTCACGTCACTCAAACAAACGCAAGCCGCTACGTTCGTCCGCGTTGACAGCTCAGCGAGGCGCGTCAACGAAACTCCCATCCAACAGCGGCACTTTGGCTGATTCCGAGATAGGATTATCGATGTAATTTGCCTTCTATCGTCATCTGACGGTGGCTCATCATTTTGGCCCACGTTCTTGACGCTTCAGATCCTCCCTTCTATTCGCACGGGTTGGGCGCGTTTCGGCGACACGCGTAACGCGGCACAAAACGCCAACTACGCAACGGATTATCCCGATACCCTTATCAGTCAACGATCGACCCTTCGCTGCTCTAATTTCAGCTTCCTGCTACAATCTGCACGATATCCTCGACTCGTTTTGTTTAGCAAAGTGTTGCACTGCAATAAAAACGAGTGTCGCTTTCGGCAAACGCTGGACAGGCATTGAGCGGATCTCTTCCCTAACCTATTCGGCAGTAAAAGTCAAACCAAACAAATAAATCCAGTTAAACCAGTCGATGAGCAATTGCGGACCAAGTGCGAATGAATTGCGGTGAACGATACGGACAGACACTTGAAGCTCACAGCAGGGGTGGATTGGGATGCCGAACACCCTTGACTGTGCAATGGGAACGAACCCCTTGTCAAAGGAAACATTGAGGGAACATTAGGTATCAGAGCGAATCCAGCCAGTATACACAAACGACACGGGTTTAATAGAGTGTAATAGTGATGATTTTGGCGTTTCAAAATAGGTGACGGTTTCGGGTGGAACCTTTCCACCTGGAACCAACCGTTCTAAAGTATTTCCGGAAATCTGATCTTGGTTGACTTTCCCTAGGTTAGACTGTTATATTATTTGTTTTAATTGCTGTGTACGATCGTGATTGTTATAGGACGGAGGACAGGACAGGACACGTACATATTATCCTTGGCAAAATAATGTTGATAGGAATAAAAATTATAGAAAGGAGATGATAAAACAGGAGGAACGAGTCATAAATTTTCTTAGTTTTTCTTCTTTTTCAAATGATTTTAACTTAAAAATACGGACATCATCATCGAAACATCAAAGTCATTTTCTTATTCTTCTATTTTTTACTTCCGAAGGTGTAATCATATTTAAAAGTTATTGTTTCTTTTTGTGTACCGAATGTCATAAGTTTGATAATTGTATGTTTTTTTTTGCTTTATATTTACTTTATTTGAATTATTAGCTTGTCTTATTTTGATGACTTCTTTGGCTGTCTTCCGTTTATTTCGTTATGTTCTTAATTATCTTATCTTAAGGTATAGGTTTTCTTATGTTTTGCTGTGAAACATACTTACTACTGCTTTTCACTGTTCATTGCTGAATGTTTATAAATAATTTAATTTTCTTGTTTCATTTCTTGATAGGATTACAATTTTATTCACAAATAATACGGCAAGACTTCTCGGAACTTGTTTAATAACCATCAACTAGCTCTCTACCGCAGCGAACGCCGTAGCCAGATAGTAAAACCTTAATAAGCAGGAACAGTTGTAAAGTGATTTTAACCCTATCCTGGCGTGTGAAATACTGACACTAAAACATCAAGCTGTTTGTCCTCCACTTTATCAATGACGTTCTTATCATAACTCTTGAAGCTAGAACATGTCTTGCGTACGAATATATTCATCATGGCATTACTCATAGATTTCACAGAATGTGATTGAAGTTTGCCTTGTGTTGCATTTTGCTAAAAGGCCACAAATATGTTCGCGAAAATTTCTTTTTTTACACCAGCTGTCATTGGGTACGATTTCACTTCTCGCTTTGAACCATAGTTACCTTTAATGAGTTGGAATTATGAGAACAAAACGATATCCTTGGGTGTGTTCTGTTTGTAAATTAAATGCACCTATTTATGAGTACACTGTACACCAGCTGTACACTAAAACAGTAAATATGGACACACATTGTACCAACCTAAGAGTTTACTATCATATTTTTATTTATTTAAGATGTTTCGTGGCTGTATTTTACAAAAGTTTAATAATTGTAAAAAATATTATTGTTAATTATTGTTTGAAAAAACTTGTATCTGTTGGAATTGTAAACACACAGTTTACAACGAATGGTATGCAAACATTCCAAAAATCACTTAAATCTTTTTAAAAGAGCTCCTTTCTATTCTAATCGACAGCAATTATGATATGCTTATTTCATTGGCAAACCCTAATTCTCACCAATAAAGAACGATTGAAATAAATCTTCTCATCACTGCTAACCTAAACAATCCATCCATACACTAAAATACCACCGCAAGCAGTGTGCGAAACCGATTACCGGGCACCCGTCAATACATAATCCGCCCGGTACACGGTTTGCCCATACTCATCTCACTGCCAGTATTTCTCCCATGAAAATGAAACCATTTCATTGTGTCGAGCATAAAGCGGCACAAAGGCGCCACACTCCCTTAAACGCCAACCCACCGTTCATCTTCACACCGATGCGGCCACCGATGGAAAATAATACTACCAGGACACCGACGCTCACTGCCAAGCGAACTGAGCATTCAGCAGCCCAGCAGAACCAACGAACGGACGGGAACGAAAAGCATGAGTGAGAAACGTTTCAGTACGGTTTAATTGAAAATCCTGCCAACAGTCAGATAACGCAACCGAAATGAATGAAAACGTTGGAAATATAATTGAATTCTATTATGCTGCCGAAATGAAGCGGCCGTGTCCTGCGCACCGCGTTCGTCCCGGTTGCGGTGATTCCGCCACTGCTGGTTGATGAATTTCCACCAAGTGAGAGTGTGAGAGAGAGAGAGAGAGAGAGTGAGAGGAGGGGAGAAGGGCAAGGGAAATTTCCAACAACACCCACCACCCACCAATCAGGATCCGGTGCGATGGTTGACTGGTGTGGCCGAAGCGTGCCGTTCGCTCCGGTCGGGAACGCTCTTTCCGCAACGATCCCGACCCGAGAAGATGGTTCGAAATGGAAAATGGTTGACTTTTCCGGCCGTAATTGAAAATCGTATCCATCGCTTCGCACTGCAAACCATCCGGAGGGTGGGTCCACCATAAAGAAAACGAACGCTCCCGTCGTTCGGATTTCGTTGACGAAATTACTGATGGCGAACAGAGAGTCAAGAGGATGATGATGGTTGGTGGCCTTTATGACGATGGTACCATTTGATAATGAAAAACCGATCATGACTCTGTTGGTGGTGATGCGAGCGTCATTGGCGGGTAGGAGGACGTTTTGATTGTGGAATACCCGACTTGACATGGGATTTGCGCTCAATTATAATGAGATTTTCGATTTTTGGGATTCGAGACGCCACCATCGTTTGCTCTTTCTGTGTGAGGCTGTGTGTGTTTTAGGTCCTTACAGCACTCCGACACCTTACCGATTAACTGATAAGCGAATTAAAATGGACCCATCACACCATCATCTCACCAGTAACCGCTTTCCGGGTGGGAAATGTTTGGGAAAACTTTAGCCCATCACAAAAGACTTGCCTCATTTTCTCCCCTGTTTTTCGAAGAAAATTTTGACGTTTCGGGAAAGTGGCCCGGCCAACTTCATTACGCCCGAATAAACCGTAAGAATTGTCCCGGAACGGTTTCGTGTTTTGATGAGAACTCCGCACACTGTAAAGCTGAAGGAAGGTTGCAAGAAAGAAGTGTGCAATGGATAAATGGACTGTCTTCATCGGGCAGGACACACCTGCCTGTTCGCCACGAGCCAGAACACTAACCAAGCCCCGGATGCGGAGATACGCTTTGATGTAACCTTTCCTCTTATCGCACCGTTGTTTTCAGCCACCCTCTTGGCCAAGGTTCTTGTTTCATGATATCGGTCTTGTCCAAAGAAACCCAAAACCCAAGGGATAATTTTGCTTAATGGTTCCGAATGGCTACAGGTAGAGCGACGCATCTACCCGCACACGATCCACAAAAGGCTCACGATCTTCAAGAAGTACGATAAATGGATTAGGTCGAGGGCGTGTGCCGTGGAAGGGCCGGTGCGTTCCTCTGGCGGAACTGACATGCAGCAACAAACAGCCTGGTGACAACGAGTGCACCAACCCAGCCGTGGAACCGTACACGCGCTACCGTTTTCCGAAAAAAAGCCCATACTATACACCGAGCTGCAAAACGTGGTTCGTTTTCGCGCTTGCCTGGTTTCAGCCCAAGGGGTTTTCCCATTTTTCACGGCGTACCGACAAGCATGTTTCCACCTTTTTCTTGTTCATGTTAGGATGTGTCAGACTTGTGTGAGTGCGTTACAAAAATGTTTTACCCTAATGCAAAGCGGCATAACAAAAAACTGGAAACATTTGACGGATGATGATTTGAAGGGTCATCAAAGGACGGCAGGGCTCATGTTGGTGGACCGAGCAACACCGGTGTTTTTATTTCGAAATCGTGTGGAATTATGTTTATTAGCTCGATAAAATTAATTAAGAAACACTTTATTTCATAACATTTTTGCAAAGCAATCATCTTACATGAACGGAAACATATTTTCGAATGTGGTAAGTTTATATTATTCATTTATATGTTTCATTGGTTCTTTAGCCATTCGAATGTCAAGTGTTTCACTATTCAAAAGTTCTGTAACCATTTTAGTAGTTAAATACACTCCATTTCCTTTTTATATTATTACTTTACTTTCTTAATTTTTATGCTGCTTTATTTATGTTGAATTCCATAATGGAAATTAAATAAAAATAAAATTATTTATGTTGAATTTTTGTTACTTCAAAAATTTGTAAAACTTGTTGTGATTTGTTTGCCTACAATACATCCTTCGCCACTATCTGTTCACGTTTGCTCTCTACCTCTTCCTAACATGTCTCGGCTATATAACCTGGATCCATCTTTATCTCATAACGAACGCTATTGTAAAGGACTAGTGGTGAAAATAATGATTAATAAGCACTTTGCACGAATGATCATAATACTATAATAAGAATATTTTGTTAATACATTCATTTGTCTGGAAAATAAGTTTTAAAAAAGGAAAATAAAAGTCTCCATGATTTTCACTATATACATACAAAAAGAACTTTGTTCTAAACAATTTAAACCATAATTACGACTTTTTAACTCTACTGAGCAGCAAAGCTATATATTGTAGTTACATTTTTTATTTTTTTCGAAGCGAAACATGATTCGCTTTCTTTGGTTTACAAATTTTTAGGTCGTGGAAGCTACTTGAGCGATAAATAAAGTGATATCTCAGACGCTTCATGACTACTGTGTCTGAATGTATGTACGCTATAGAAAAATTTACTTCTCACTTCTCACACCCTTTTTAAAACTTATCTCCCAAAGCCTCGTTGGACAACGATGTTCTAACCGTGAAGAGGTGGATTATAACTAAAGGTCTTATCCTGCTTTATCCTCCATATATGTCCCTATAGGAAATCTACCCATAAACAAGACTAAAGTGCAGCAACTATTACGGTGTTCAATACTACAAGATCTTCTCGTTGATACAGTGCGTAACACAACTATAAGGCCACTTGTTTTTTGAAAATAACTGGAAAAAATGAGAAGATAGATAAAATTGATGTTCTACAAAGTTGTAGAGAATAAAAAAATACGGATTTTTATGTATTTTGCATATTTTTACGCACACTAATACTATTTTTTTCTCTGGGTTGAAAATTGCTCCTTGTATCATAACTATAAGGCCACCTACAAAAATCCTTTGTTTTTTCATGCAAATTATCATTTTAAAAATCGGTAAAAATTACAATTAGTAAGAAATTCTCCCGTTTAACGTAAAAACAATTTTAAACAACTTGTTTTTCAACTTTTGGTAAACTTATGCATGCATTTGTAAAATTTTCAGAGTTTTTATGCATAATTTTTTATATTTTTATTTTTATAGTTTTTTTGTGTGTATATTTTGGACTAATTTTTTTTGGAGCATGAAACTACAATAAATACCTATCCAAATATGTATAAACATCCCTGATACAGTACCCATAGCATGTGCAGAAGCCAAATAAACGTACTTAGAAATGAGCC